>CM019714.1:18118649-18378649 GCA_009760885.1 Achatina immaculata
TTACTGACCACGGATAAAATGAAGGTAAGTGTGTAATTCTGTTCTCAGAGACCTTTTCACGTAATCGTTGAAGAAAGAAGTAGTGGAATTCCAACATAAACATCTTTTTTCATCATGCCAAGATTGAATGAATATCAGCGAGAAATAGCTGTTGGGATATTAATTGCTGGATCAACAGTAGCAGCAGTATCTGAATATTTTAATGTTCACAGAAACACAATATCACACCCTCTAAGTCGTTTTAACCAAAATGGTTCCGTTGCTGACCGCTATAGAAGCGACAGACCACAAGCTACCACCCTTGCACAAAACCGCTACATCCACCTCATGCACCTTCGTAACAGGTTTCTCCAGGCAACATGGACTGCCTGCAACATTCCAGGTGTAAGACGTGTGTCGGGCAGGACAGTGAGGAACAGACTCAGAGAGGTAAATCTCTTACCTCATATTCCTGCAGTTAGACCAGTACTGACAGTTCGCCACAGACAAACCCGCTTGAACTGGGCCAGGCACCATGTGGCATGGCCTTATCATCAATGGAGACGGATCCTATTCACTGATGAGTCCAGATTCTGTCTGCACGGCCATGATGGGCGTGCTTTAGTGTACAGGCGAAGAGGAGAACGCTTTGCAAATAACTGTGTGCTGGAGGTGGATAGGAGAAGAGCAGGCAGTGTAATGGTTTGGGGAGGAATTTCCTATTCTGGCCGAACAAACCTAGTCTTCCTCAATGGCAACCTTACAGGTTTACGATATAGGGACGAAATCATTACACGCCACGTAATGCCTTTTCTTGATGCTAATAGACAAGGCGTGATACTGCAGCAGGTTAACGCTCGTCCACATGTCGCACGTGTGGTCAGGGACTACTTTCAACAACATCAGATTACTGTCTTGCCATGGCCAGCAGTTTCACAGGACCTATCACCTATCGAGCACATTCGGGATGAACTAGACCGCAGGTTGGAAAGACGACACAATCGTCCTGGAAACCACCACTAATTAGCCCAAGCGTTGTAAGAAGAATGGAATAGCATGTCTCAACAACTGATACAACATGTCATTGGTTCGATGAGAAGGCGGTGTCAAGCAGTGATAGCTGCCCGAGGAGGACACACACGATATTGAAACCTTGATTTTCTGTTCATGGGGTGGTGAGCCATATTAGGTGAGCTTTTTTTTTTACTTTTTTGTGACATGTGACTGGCCTGAAAGTTATCATTTTATCTGTGATTGGATAATCAAACATAACGTGTGCCAAATTTTATTTCAGTCATCACCTGAGCACGTTCATTGTGCTTTTAAAAGCATAGCAAACTTACTTTTTTCTGTTAACAGTTACATAGTTGCACTATCATATGAATGTTCGTTGCATATATAAATAGAGACTAAGCTAGGTATGTAATCCTACCATGCCATAGAAGCACATAGGGATATGGTGTTATTGCTGATATTTTACTTGACCTGTCAGCACATTAGAGGGTGATATGGTCAGTATCACGCCTGGCCGCTTTCCTTCCCCAACTACAGAAGAAGTCGGGTACACATTTCTACAGCTGTGTGACTGGGGTGTCTCCCGCCGGATTCGAACTCTCGACCTTCGCAATGAGAGAACAGTGCACTAACCACTTCGGTACTCAGACACCCAAATAGAGAAATAATCGTGACTAAAAATAAAAACACAACAGTATGAAAGATTTGTGGAAAGAGAGGCATGGAGTGAAGGAGAGGAAAAAAACTACATTCCGTGTACTCACTAATGACTTTAGAAGTGTCAAATACAACTTTGTTTCCCTAATGGAATGTGTTCTGACTCATACTGTAAGGAGCGACATCCATACAAAGGAAACCTCACTAAGCTTAAGTCTAAGATCAAGATCTGACATAGACACGCTATGTTTAATCACTTTTTCATGTAGACAGACAAACACCCGAACAGCCTCAAATAACTTAGAACTCAAGTACTGCTATAACTGGAATGATTTTAGTGAAAATTATAGAACCAAAGTTTCACACCATGTACTTGTAACTACAAATTACAGGAAACACAGCACAGACTAATATCTAATGCTGCATATTCTGCAACATATTATTTGTGTTATTATGTTTAAAAACTATATGCAAGATAACGTTTTCCAATTATTTAATGATTTTCGTTTATCTTGTCCTTTTTAGTTAGTGAATTTTCCGTCCACATAACCGCATATTCGTTTTCATGTTATCTTATCTTATATCCTTCTCATGCCGTTAAACGTTACATAGGGCTCGCAAGGTAGTTTATCAGTTTTTCCTGTCTTCGGCGAGTCTTTCAACCTCATCAAAGGGTTTTCTGCCTGTTAATTAGGCCTCTTTTCATGTTATAGTAAAATAAAATTGAGTATTGATATATAGTTTGTCTTACCATGTCCAAACAAAGCACAGGACATTAGAAGAATCTCAACACTTCTAAACATCGTGGCTGCTCTGTTCAGTGGGCTGTAGTAAAATAAAGACGGACTGAGCGTGCGTCTGCCTATTAAATGGCTGGTTTTGTTGATTTTAAATCCCTGTTTAAAATTTCAAATGAAATGGACAAAAAATTAATGTTTCTGAAATTCGCTGACCTAAAAAAGTAAAAATCATGTTATATTTCAAGTGCATATTTTAATAAACACGGAATATTTTAGTTCATTAATTTGTATGAGGTATAAGTTGTAGCAGTACAGAATTAGGAAAGAGGGTTAGGTAAATATACTGTCCAAAAAAAAAAAGGAAAAAGAAACGCATGACTACTGATGACTCAGTTGTAGCCATAATTTGATATAGCTTTTAATATCGAATGAAGAAAATGTTCAAATTGTCACAATACTTAAGAGCTTAAACACTAACTTGACAGTTTCTTGCATCTGTGTGACGAGAATTTGTTAGTCCTAGGGGTTCTCAAGTTAGTATGGTGTGGGGCCTCCGCTTGCATCGATCAGTGACTGGCATCTCCTGGGCATAGATGCGGTCAGATGTCTGATGTGCGCCTGTGGGATGGCTGCCCACTCTTCCTAGAATGCCTGCCACAGATCACGACGATTGGCTGGAGAAACGTTTCAGCGACAAACACATCTTTGCAACTCATCCCATAGGTGCTCGATCGGATTCATGTCTGGAGACAGGGATGGCCAGGGAAGGGTGGGAATGTTGTTGGCAGTCAGGAACTTGTGGTGAACCGTGCAGAATGGGGTCTGGCGGTGCCTTGTTGAAACACAGACTTTGCGCAGCCAAAAATGGAAGGACACGGGGTCGAAGAATTTCATTGACGTATCGTTGTGCATTCAAGCCTCCTTCAATCTGCACCAATGGACTCCTTCTGTAGAAATTGATCATTCCCCATACCATCACACCTCCACCACCGGGCGGCGGAGCTTAATCAACGCAAGTTTGGGCAAAACGTTCATATGGCCTACGGTAGACCCTTCTCCGTATATCATGGCGGTGCAACAAAAAGGAAGATTCGTCACTAAACCAGACACGTCTCCACTGATTGTCAGTTGTACAGGGCCGATGCTGGTTGGCCCAAACAAGTCGATTTTGCCGATGGGATCTCTTTAAGACAGATCCTCTGTGAGGTCGTCGTGCCACCAGTCCAGCTTCATGCAGTCTATTCCGGACAGCGTAATCACACACACGACGCCCTGCAAGTAATGACTAGGTACTTTAGGAAGCTGTTGTAAACCTGTTTCTGAAGTGATGAACCAGAATAAAGCGATCATCAGCTGCTGCTGTCACCCTGGGTCGTCCACTGCCGTGTCGGTCTTCAGCTGAGCCAGTGGCTTGGAAACAGTGCCAAAGTTGACTGATGGTACTCTGTCTGGCAACCTGATTTTGACTTTCGCCTGCTTGCAGGCGACCAATGGCAGTGTTTCGTAAATTTCGCGATAGATGCGCCATAATGGTCTGCTTTAAAATTAACTGAATATGTTTGTGTAACCTTAACCTTTTATAAGGTTTTATTTGCATGTGAAGTGAGTTGTATTCACCACAAAAATGACGACTTTTCTATAAACGCAACGTGAGTTACGGTAAATAAATGCATGATTAGCAAGGGAAGCTACTGCATTCTGACTACACATGAGAATAGCAAAATTCACGCTAAATCATGGGCCTGATATCTTGTTGACCATTTTTGGTTTGTTATGAGATACCTGGGAAAACATCTTGACATAATATATAAAAAAAGAAGCTTACATAAGCTAAGCGTTTCTTTTTTTTTAGACAGTATATAATAAGGTAGTAGTCTCCCTTGCAGAGAGGTAAATTTGGATTTGTAGCGTGCAGCGGGAAAATCCGTTGTAAGGTCGCACGCATTTGTACTTGTAATGAACGTAGTGGTAGAAGCAGATGCTATTAGAAGCATACGAGTTTAGAAGCAGACGATATGTAGGAAAGCAATGGTTAGGACGGGTAAAAAGGAAAACTCTTCAAAAGCTGTAGATTCAGAGACGTTTTCTTTGGTAGTTAGTAGTAGCTGGGCTCTCGTAATGACAGTAAGTAAATTGTAGTCTGTCCTTATAGAAGTATTTAGTGGTTGTCAAAATGTGTCCATTTTAGGACAGTTTCTCAGATCTATTAGTTTCGAGTTTAGAATATCTATAACAATCAATGCCCTTCATCATCTTGTTGTAGTAGAGGTCGTCCCATGCCGACGACAAGTCGCCCGAACACCATCTCATATTATTATTAAACTTCATCAGTCCTTTCACTTAGACCGATTCTGGCAACATCTACAACAAATGGCTTTCGTTAATAAATTTGATTTCTCCTGCAACACCCAGAGTTAGTTGGTCGTTGACTTATGTTGTAGCGCAACTGTGAGGTGACATGTGTAGTTGATTTCTCTTAAAAATCCACAGTCGTGTATGAAATCTACCCTAATTGTTCGAGGGTTATGTAATGTTACACAGAGAATATCGATGTTACAGAAACGAGGTTTCTAGATCGATCAGAGAGACCAAAGTCTTCAACAAGTCAACATTTACAATCAGCAGCATTGAAGAAGAAAACAATAACGAACACATCATTAGAGGTACAATGATTCGCCTCTAAAAAGAACCAGCACACGAAGAAACAAAATGCTACTTTAATGTTATCATATAACAAAGATTCTTAAAGAGACTGTACTTATTAGACAGACAGAAGAGATCATTTTGAAACGTATGAAACATCGGTCAACCCTCAGTTCTGCTGCAACAGTTTGTTTTTGTCAACAGGTTAATCCCAAATTTCCCCGAGCATTACATTCCAATGAGTCAAACGAATGCTTGGAACAGCGGATATTTTAGAACTCTTTATACTGCATGCATTAAATATATTTATACTGTACATATCTGCGATATAACGTAAAATTCAAATTTTTTCACATTAAATCATCATCATCATCATATTCTTCTTCTTTTCTTCTTCTTCTTCTTCTACTTCTTCTTCTACTACTACTTTCCAAGTCATTAAGGCTTGCTGCTGCAGATAAAATTCATCTCAATTTCTATCTATTCCTAATCTTCTCTCTGCAATTGCTGACACCAATTTCCGTTATATTTTCTTGTATGTTGTTCTTGCATCTCTGTCTTGGTCTTGGTCTTGTTTTCTTCATCTCTTGTACATAGATCATTTTCGTTCGTCTTTCATTCATTATACATGACCTAAACAGCGTAGTCTGTACATATACAAGACGTTTATAATTCTCCATGTTTTAAATAAGCTGTTTCCCCTGGGAACAACTGTGTTAAGAGCACACTTATCTTAATATAGTGTTTGTGAGACAGGGAACATAGATCTGTTTGCTTAAAAACTCTGACCTACCTCTGTAGCCCAGAAACTTGTAGCAATCAACACTAATTGTAATTGTTATTTTTGCAAAATGTAATGTCAGGTTGGTGGACGGATGGGGACATGGAGATCTCTGGCGGAGATGAGGGAAGTCTGGTGTGAAACCAATGAATCCAGGACGTGACAAGCCTATGGGTCTTTGCAACAATGGCTATCAGAATGATGTAAACAAAACAGAGCCAGTAGACTATGGGTGGCGGGGAATGGATATCGTTGAAGCACTCATCAGATTCCTCATCTCAAAGTCAGAATGTCTTTGTGGAACTGTCTCAAAACCATCTGACATGGAGAAGGGGCTTACATACAGCTACCAGAGGCTGGAAAACAAAGTTTTGGCCAGGCCAGCCACACTGTCTTCATGGCAGTCCGAGCAAGACCACAGTCTGCCCTAGCAAGGAAAGGTGCTGAAGTCGGAGTTACCCAGCCAAAAGGCGCATCGCAAAAATCAGGGCAGCACGCATTATCGTTAATGAAATGTCTCTATCTGCAGTTTTTAAACATGGTGCTCGCCCTGTGAAGACTAACCAGGCAGGTGCAGTGCCGGGCCCCCTGCCTCGAAAGGGTCCACCCAATGCTACTGGAGGTCCTCTCAGTTCGTCTTGTGGAGTCAGGAGACATGAGAGTAGAGCTAATGGCCAAAAAATACAACAGACGAAAACAGCCAAAAAGGTTGAACTAGAGAACATACTTTTTGCAGAGCAGGTAAGTATATGCTGCATACAGGAGACACACCTAACCAAAGATGCCGCCTTTAAAATCAGAGGCTACCAGTGTTTTAGATCAGACCGACAGGACAGAAGAAAAGGAGGAGTACTCACACTTGTTAAGAATAACATCAGCGCATGTCAGGTGGGAGTGTACATGGAAGGAGCCGAATACCAGATGATCCATCTAAAAAGTAGTAATACAGATTTCCACCTCCTTAACTATTACTGTCCTAATGACCGCCCACTTGCTTTAGGAACAATCCCACACAAAGAGAGACTGATGGTCTGTGGTGATTTTAACAGTCATTCCCAGAGCTGGGGCTATGACCACATAGACAAGAGAGGAGAGGAAGTTGAGAGCTGGCAGGATGATAATGGACTTCTCCTGATCAACCAGCCCCAACGTTTTACTCAAGGGCTTGGCATACAAAATCAACACCAGATCTGGCATTCCACTCTCCATATCTGAAGTGGAACATTACACGTGAAGTTGGAAAACAACTTGGAGGTAGCGACCATCGACCAGTCTTCCTGACAATAGAAAATGAACTCATTAACACCAGTAGCCCTCTCCCCAGATGGAACTATAAAAAAGCAAACTGGACAATGTACAGACATCGTACAGGTATCCTGGTGGGACAGCTGTCCATAGAAGGTAAGGATATTAACAGCATAGTGAAGGAATGCAATGTTTGTATCCTTCAGGCCGCTCGTGAAACCATTCCCAGAGGAGCTCGCAGGGACTATAAACCATACTGGTCTATTGAGCTGGGAAAACTCCATGATAACGTGGAAGCAGCTCGAAAGCATGCAGAAAATAGACCATACAAAGAACACCACAATAATTACCAACATTCTAAAGCCAAATTTCAGAGAGCAAAGCTGCAAGCCAGACGGGAAAGTTGGAGAGAGAAAACAGAGTCCCTAAACTTTGAAAAGGATGGAAGGAAACTGTGGAAACTAATCAAACAGTTAAATGATGAGAGTACTGGAAGAAGTACAAAGGTTACACTAATAGAGGATGGGAAAACTCTTACAGGTAAGCAGGTAGCATATCACTTTGCTCGCATGTTTGCACAGGACTGCAACATTGATATCTATCCAGAGAAGGAGCGTACAGTGCGCATTGAGCCACAGAAAGAAGAGGAATAAGTCAGAATAGTGGAGGTCATGGATGCACCAATCACACGCAGTGAGTTAGACCTAGCATTTAGTAAACTGAAACCAAGGAAATCACCAGGACCAGATGGAGTGTCCAATGAAATGATCAAGAACCTGGGAATGGCAGCAATGGGAAAGCTGTTGGATATTTTCAATATGTGCTGGAGCACAGGTAAGTTACTTCAAATCTGGAAGGAAGCAAGCATGGTACCACTATTAAAACCAGGGAAAAACAGTGATACTGCCTCCAGCTACAGGCCAATCAGTCTCACTAGCTGCCTATGCAAAACGATGAAACGCATCATTGACCTGAGGCTAAAATGGTACCTAGAAAGTGAAAACCTTCCCGTTCCACAACAAGCAGGATTTAGGCAGTACTACAGTACGGAAGATCAAGTGACCTATCTCTCTCAAGAGATTGAGGATGCATTCCAAGAGAAAAACCTTGTACTAGCAGCGTGGATAGACCTGAAGAAAGCTTTTGACAAAGTATGGAAAAAAGGTCTGCTGTGGAAACTAAGAAACTGCAATGTGAATGGAAGACTGTACAACTGGATAAAGTCCTATTTACACAATAGAAGATCTAGAGTAGTAATGGATGGACACAAAAGCCAGAAAGTACTTCTGCGACACGGTGTACCACAAGGAGGAGTCCTTTCACCTACACTATTCCTTGTATTCATTAATGACCTGGTCAAGGAACATCCCTATGGAATCAAAGCGGCACTGTATGCAGATGATCTGGTCATGTGGTGTACAAATGAATATGCGACAGTTGCTACACAGAGACTCCAAAGAGCAGCAGACAATTTGACATCATGGACAAACAAATGGTGTGTAAGTATCAACACAGAGAAATCAAGTACCACTCTGTTCACCCTCTCATCTAAACAGAAAGCAGGTAAGATCTTTGTAAATGAAATACCCTTAAGGATGGACAACCAACCCACTTACTTAGTAGTGACTCTTGACTCAAAACTGACTTGGAAGCAACACATCAACATTGCAGAAGCAAATGCCAGAAGAAAATTAGCCATATTAAGAAAATTGAGTGGAACCACATGGGGAGCTAGTGAAAGAATCCTCAAGAACGTATATCAGCAAAGTATTCTACCACATTTAGAATATGGCTCAACATCTTGGTGCACAGCATCAAACACTACGCTGCATAATCTAGACAAGGTTCAAAATCAGTCACTACGGATTATCACAGGTGCCATGAGGTCCACACCAATAGTAGAAATGCAGAAAATAGTTGGTGATCAACCGCTAAAGGAACGTAGAGACACAAAGGTCATGACCATGGGAGAAAAATTCCGTAGCTCTGTAAGCCATCCTCTGAAGGAGAGATTCAATAACTTGGCATTAGGACGGCTTAAAAGAAGCAGCTTCATTCATCAGGCCAAGCGTATGCGTAAGCTGATACCTGACCTTCCAACTGTAGTCGCTCCATTATCATCTGTACCAGAGCATACACCATGGAAAGAACCAGATTATACACAAATAACTATTCAGACTGAAGTGAAAGGTGTGCAGAATGGTGAGATGCAGAGCAGTCTTGTAAGATCAATAGCCACACTTAGTGTTCTAGATGACAAATATCCATGTGACACCTGGATACGTGTGTATACAGATGGATCTGCACATAATGCCATAAAGAATGGTGGGGCAGGAGCATATATTGAATATCCAAACAACACCATTGACAAGATTTCCATACCCACTGGTAAATACTGCAACAACTTTGATGCAGATGTTAGGGCAATTACTGCTGCAGTTGAAAAACTAGCAGACTCCAGAATTGATACATGTCCTGTAGTAATTCTCACAGATGCAAGAACAGTACTGGAGGTTCTTCAGTGCAACAAACTACCAGACCTTAAGGATGCCTTGTCAAAAATTGGCTTACAACATGGAGTCACTTTGCAATGGATTCCCTCCCACTGTGGGATACCAGGCAATGAGAAAGCTGACCATCTGGCCAAAGAGGGCACTGAAATGGAGCAACCAGACATACCAGTCACCTATAATCAGAAGAAAAGCATGATAAAAACCGACAGGAACCCACAAACACCAACACATGATGACTATCATATGCTAAACAGAAAGGAACAAGTCACCATCTTCCGTCTCCGAACAGGACACAGCCGACTCCGAAGTCATATGTATACAAAGTTTAAGGTTGGTACTACTAATCTATGTACATGTGCCCAGGTGCCCCAAACTGTGGAACATATCCTCCAGAACTGCATCAACTACGAGACACTGAGAAATAATTACTGGCCCAGTGAAACCACTAAAGAAGATAAGCTCTACGGTCCCATACATGAGTTACAAAAAACAGTGAAATTTATCCAAGAGACAGGACTGCAGATATAGACAGATAGGGCGAACGAAGAAGAAGAAGAAATAAGCTGTTAAGTTCATTGTTATTTCTAGCTCTCCATTACTAACTGTTGATATCTTTTCTGGGTCCAAAGATTATTTTTAGGGTCATGTTCTCGAAGACCTACAATAGTTGTTCGTCTTTCTTTGCTGTATTTCAGATTTCTGATCCATACCTGCCGGCTGATCGTATTCTACTTGTGTAGATTGTTATATGTGTGCTTTGGAACAAGAATTTAGATTTTAACAGTTGTTGCGAGATAAAGTATATTTTGTTTCCTGTCTGTACTCTACTTATAATTTCCTTATATACGACTGAATCATGTCTTTCGACAATAAAATGAATCGAATGAACCGAAAAGTTTTGTTGTTGGTTGATAACTGTCTGGGGCATGTCGACGTCACCAATGTGGTGGCCACAAAGCTTGTTTTCCTGGAGCCTAACACAACCAGAGTGCTGCAGCTGTACGTCCAAGGTATCATTTACGCCTTCAAGCAACAGTACAGAAAGTGAATAGCGCGTCATGTGCTGTGTGCTGTGGAACAAAAGCGTGTCGTCGAGTTCGACATCAAGACAGCGATTAATTTTATACATTTTGCTAGAATAGCGTCTGGTGGTCTGCGAATGTGATATTAAAATATCAAAAGACCAGGGACATAATAAAACATATAATATAAATGTTAGCGAACACGAGCGTCAGGAAAACAGAAACATACAAATATTTAGACAAAACTTTTCAACACCTGCAACGTAGTAAGAGAGAAATGTAAAAATAGTGAACGGATCAACAACTATTACAATCCAACATTTTATCAAAAGGCATCAAATGTACATAAGTATAGTGAGACAAGCTGTCATGTGTGGGTCGAAAACTTGGCGTGCAGCAAAGAAAGATGAACAACAGTATAGTTCTTCGAGAACAAGATCATAATAAGAATCTTTGAATCCATAGAAGATATATACAGTAGGGATTGGAGAGGTAGAAAGAACACTGAACTTAACAGCATTTTAAAAAAATCACAGCATTTCGAAACGGGACAGATTACGGTGTTTGGAACGTATAGAAGATATAGAAGAGAACAACGAAAATGATGTGCGTAAAAGAGATGAAGGAAAATACACCGAGAGGTATGAATGAATGAACGATCATTATTTTTAAAGGGTAAAGAATTGGGCATGCAGGCCCGTCTTACATTCTGCCCCTCATCACTCCATCTTTCATTCTTCTCACACAGTCGATTCAATACAAGTATACAAATTCATTCATTTATTTATTTGCTTGTCCCTTGCGGAACTTTGCCTCCCAAACAGCACTCCTGTAGGCATCTGGGTTGTGACCAAGATGGCCTGCGGTTGATGCATCCATTTGCAGATCCTCTACAATGTCTTGCAGCCATCTTCGCCTTGGTCTTCCTCTCTTTCTTGTTCCCATTACGTACCCTTCCAAGACGGTTTTCTCTAGATTATCATGACGTTTAATATGTCCAAAATATTTAAGTTTTCTCTTTTTAATCCTTTTTACTAGCCAGCCTTATTCAGTATTAAGCTCTTGTAATATAGCTATATTTGTTCTTTTTTGTGTCCACGATATTTGGAGAACTCTTCTGTAGCATTTACATTCAAAGGCATTTATGTGTATCTCAGCTGTTTTGTTAAGTGTCCAGGTCTCACAGGCATATGTTGCGATGAGAATGTATGCAAATTACGATTGGTAAAAGAAATATCAAAATAATGTAATATTAAACTATTACATTCAAATTAAAAGAGAATAAATAATTAACTTAATAAAATAGCACCCACATACACATACATGCGCACACACTCACAGACGTATGCATAAACACAAAATACATTGTCAGTACAGATCTTCTAACACATTTTTTTAACAAACATTAAAATAATTTCTAACAATATCTAAGAATTTACTTTTCGAACTATGTCATTTTAGTATTTAATTGCTGACAAGTCATGTTTTGAGAGATTTGTTGAGAGATGGGTAGAGCAAGACAGAAACGGACAGACAACATAGAAAAGCCTATAAAGGATATTAGTGTCACCAGCTGGAAAGAAAAGTTTAGGAAGACAGAGATGTAGGCAAACCTGATCTGCAGCAATAAGCTCAGAAAGCTGAAAGAGAATAAGAGTTTCTTTACTAAGAAGACGCAACCTTAATCTTGGTAATTATATTCTAACTCTGGCCAGAGAGACAGAGCAGAGTTTGTTTACACGACCGGGGGGGGGGGGGGGGGGGGGGTGGTGATGGTAACTGTGATAAAATAAAAAAAGGACAAATAAATAAATTAACAAACAAAACCATTAATTGCTCATAAAAGCTCGACTGCTGAAGCTATGCAAGTGTTAATTAACTTACTCCTAAATCTATATCTTCATGAGAAATAGTCAGAATGACCACTCAGAGTGTGACCTTTTACTTGTCCTCCATAACTAACCCTGAATGATCTGATGTAACGGAAACGGACGAAACATGTTAGGCTTTTTACACAGAAATGAGGAGTTAGAAGAAAAACTCTTAACTCTGCCTTAACGGCCTAAAGTCGTTTACTGGTCAATCACATTCATTTATCTTCCACTCGTTAGTTCTGTCAATATATGTTATGGTATATTGTTAGGTTGGTCAAACGGAGCCCCATACACTTTAGTAGTAAAGGCATTTGATTATATCCTTTGTATGGAATATCGATTTAAAAAAAAAACCTATGTCAGCTCAGAGGAAAACTTATTCAGCTCATGTAACCTTGACAGGTTAGTGAATGTGTACGGGGTGTCTGAGTTTAGTTAAGGAAAGTTTTTGGATGTTAGCTTGGAATATCTTTTTTAACACAACAGTCTCTAATTAGTAATACAGACATACTTTAGTTAGGAAACTGTTTGTTTAAGAAACCAAAGTTCAGATAAACAGTATTATTCACGTGGTGTGAGTTTTTATCCATGTTAGAACAATCGAGAAACATGGAGAGATTTAGTCTGAAATATTTAAGCAAGAGAAAGAAAGGATCGCGAGGACAGAGAGTTTTGAAAATAGTCACGTTTTTCTAGCGCAGAAGTTGCCAGTCAGTTTTCGGTAATGTAGTGGCTTTGTTCAGCTTATTGTCCTTTAGGACAGTGTTTTCTTGTGAGTGTTAGGCTGTTATATATGCGTTCAGGAGATGTGTTGAAATTCATTGCATGTAGGTAGTTATTATGCTTCCTTATTGTTGTCAGACTTGTCTTCCCCATGGCGATGACTACGCACCCCAGAAGCTCTTGTAATTGTTGTTGATTCATCCTGCCGCGTCGGCAGCTTGTCTTTTTTTTCCTCATCTCCATTTATCATCGTTCATTTCTCCATTCAATAAATGTTGATGTGTATCTTTAAAGTAGGCCTATTTAGTACCTACATGGAGTTATTTGCTGTTGGTCCTGTTGAGCGAGTGGAATGTGCTGTGAAGTTTTAATACGTGACACAGTTATTTTTGTTGTAACCGTTGTGAACCTGGCATTGTTGTTGTGTCACTCGGGGCATTCCATAGTGACATAATTGCCTCTTGATAAAATATTGACACTAACTCTTACAGGCAACACCAACATGTATTTCTATTCTAAGGCTTCTTTAATGTTACGCCGTCTTAGTGGTACATAACTTTTCGTATCGACGATACCATTTTATATATTACACCGAGATTATCTGACTATCTGCCAGCTCCATTTTCTATAGCATAGTCCTTTGTAACTATATTATGATTATAATTATGAATATATTTTAGATATAATAGTTAATATAAAATAAAAATAGAAAACTTTGTTAAGAAACTTAGAGAAAAGTAGAAAACAAATTCCCATGACACTAGAGATGGACAACAACGACTGGATATTGACAAATGTAAACTGAATAAACAGACGAATAGAAAAGGCAGACATAATGACGCCGAAAAAAGAAAGACGCTCGGAAGTAAAATAGTCCATTAATAGCAGGTGATGACACACCGTCCGCGAACGAAATCTAAGAATAAATATTATACTAGAACAACTTACTAGAGGTGATAAAACAGATATTGAAACTAAATGGATTTAAGAAAACCCAAAAGTTTAGTTGGCGAAGGATAGTCTGCGAACTGGATAGGATAAATAAAGAATTTGACTAGCAATCAGTAAACATGCACAGGTAGAAAGTGGCACAGTCAAAGAGCTGGACATTTGACAATAATAACCTGACAGGTAATGACTTGAGAACCGTTCGGGCACACATACAAATCAGTGGACATCTTTGGGGGGGGGGGGGGAGAAGGGGAGCAGAAATACCGACTGGTCAGTCCATCAGAATGGGCTACAAGATAAAAAAGAGACAGAGAGGATACACAGGAGGAAAAATCGGACAGTCGGAGAGGACTGGGGAAAAGGAAAGCAGAGGATACAAAGATCCAGAAAATGGTGCAGTAGATGCGCACCACGACTGGGGAGTAGAACCAAAGCTCCGACACCAAAGTACTCTGATATGAAGATAACCAGATAATCGGCAACTAAGATACTCGGACACTACGATACTCGGACACTTAGACAGAGACGCAAATAAGTAGATCGAGACTAAGAGAATTGTGCAGATAGAAACAGATAGAGGTGCTTCTTGCGAAATAGACAGAGAGAGATATAGAAGCAGATAGTCATGCTGATGTGATGAACCTACGAGCTAGATCTATACAGGTTCTTAGGAAAGCTAGTAAACAGATGACGATACTGCGTGTAGGGAACTGAAAGATCTGGACTTATAGTTCGTTGACAGTTCATTTAAAGGGGTCCAGGTAGACCAGATTAATCTGCATATTAAGATTGAATTCCTTGATGGCTCCTGATAGCGAAAGAGATAAACTGTTCATAAATGCTCGTCTGATCCAGATTCATAGCCTATGAAGGTTAGAGGTTCTTGTTTTTTTAATGACTTTTCATACAAACTGGTGGGAAAACTACTTACATGTTAACAGAGACAAATGTGTAAATAAAACTTGTAATTATTGTTCAGACCAAATGGAGTTCACCGTATTTGAAATTGTGTAAGACGTTATCAATGTGTACTGTGTAATACTACATCAACATCAAGTCCAATAAACAGCAACATAACAGTGTTAAATTTCAACCTAATGGGTAAGAAAGCACTGTTTATCTATCGAGAAGTACTATATGAACCTTGTCTGTCTCCATAAATTCAACCAGGTAAGAACCTACGATGGAACTTGTCTGTCTCCATAAATTCACCAAGGTAAGAACCTACGATGGAACTTGTCTGTCTCCATAAATTCAACAAGATAAGAACCTACGATGGAACTTGTCTGTCTCCATAAATTCAACAAGATAAGAACCTACGATGGAACTTGTCTGTCTCCATAAATTCAACAAGATAAGAACCTACGATGGACTTTGCTTGCCTTGATGGGCTGACGCCTGCACAGTGAAACACCGTTACTGCCATGGTGAAGTAAACAGCCTATGCTTATTGTTAGCTTGCAAAAGAGCCCTTAATTATTCTTTTTTCTTTCGTCTTTTCTGTTGCCTTGAAAGAAAAAGAAAAACGATTTTGCAAAAATATTGAATATAGTTGTTATCGTCCAGTGTTTTTATTTTGTCTCTCTCTTCTTTTCTATTTATACTTTTCTTCCTCTACACCTGTACAAATACACCTACCTTTCTGTACAGGTGTGCCATACATTCTACACAGCCCCACAACCACAGATATAGAAACTCATGAGCATCAAGATAACGACAACCAGGTTCTCATGCAGCACATCTTAAAGAGAAGATATCATCATCATCATCATCATCATCATCTTTTTAACTCTCTCCCATTGAACATTCACCACAATACTGTACTGCAAGGACAAACTGGGGGATTCTCAAACAGAATTTCTGGGAAAACGGATCAAAATAGACCAAATATTTCTTCTATGTCAAAAATAGCAGATAATTGCTGGGAATATGGAAAAGAAGTATGTAATATCTTCACAGACTTAAAAAAAACTTATGACAGTTTATATGAAACATTTATGAAACAATGTGAAAGAATCCGATATATATAACATTAATCAATTTGACCTGAATAAGTATGATGGATATACAAAATATAAGAATGTATAAAGATGAGAAAACGGAACTTTCTTTCTAAGAACCAGTTTAAAACAAGTGGATACATTATTCCTGTTACAATACAACATATAGTTAGAAAGATAATCAGAAAAATGAAAGAAGAAAGCAGTAGATAAGAAGGGCATGCTGACGACATCGATTTAGTGGGTCAAATTGCCCAAGGCGTCACAAATTCCTGCATACACCTGAGAGATATGGACCATTAACCAAAATAAGATAGAGTATATAAAAATATCGAGAGAGCAGGGACATAATAATCAGATTATGTAACATTTGGAGATATAACCGCCAGGAAAACATAAACAAACAAATATCTAGGTATAACAGCTAGTAAGCGAGGACATTAAAAGTAGAGAACAGACAGTCCAAAATTGTGTCCTAAAACATCAAGTTAGCAGTCTACACAACTATGATAAACCTGGAGTACAACAAAGAAAGATGAGAAACAATATAGGTCTTTGAGAACAAGATCCGAAGAAGAATCTTTGGGCCC
Source organism: Achatina immaculata (assembly GCA_009760885.1). Classification (NCBI taxonomy): domain Eukaryota; kingdom Metazoa; phylum Mollusca; class Gastropoda; order Stylommatophora; family Achatinidae; genus Lissachatina; species Lissachatina immaculata. The sequence goes on from CM019714.1 coordinate 18,135,382, forward strand.
ATAAAATATACGAACAGTATGGACTGCTGAGGTAGAAAGAAAACAGAACTTAACAGATTATTTAAAACAAAACATCTTGAAACTGAATCTTATTTAAATCACAGTATCTTGAAACTGAACAGATTACTGTGTTTGGAACGTATAGAAAGAACAGAAGAGAACAATGAAAGAAATAAAGGAAAAAAGACCGAGAGGTTAAGCAAGACAGAAGCGGACAGACAACATAGAAGAGCATATAAAGGAAATTAGTGTCACCAGCTGGAAAGAAAAGTTTAGGAAGAGAGAGATGTAGGCGAACATGATCTGCAGCAATGAGCTCAGAAAGCTGAAAGGGAATAAGAATTTCTTTACTAAGAAGACGCAAACTTAATCTTGTAATTATATTCTAACTCTGGCCAGAGAGACAGAGGAAAGTGTATGGTGCTTACAAGACGGCGGACAGAGGGAAAACTGTGATGGAATCGGATAAATAAATAAATTAACAACCATAACCATTAATTGTTCAAAACATGGATGGATGGATGAATGGATGGATGGATGGATGGATGGATGGATGGATGGATGGATGGATGGATGGATGGATGGTTGGATAGGCAAGCAGCCATACTGACAAATAGTCAGATGAATAGATAGAACTTGTTTTGTCTCGACTTCTACTATTTCCCTTTAACGCTAAGCTGGTGTACTTTGCAGCCGATGCTGTAGGGGTGTTGAGGCACAGCATCGTATCGGCGTGGTTGAGTGTTATGGCAGGTACTTTTTCAGTTCCGGAGTACAGCTAAAAATCAAGAAAGAGGAGGGGGGAGGGTGTGCAGTGCTTCCTTAGCAGACTCCACAACAGTGGGACTATGGTGATCCCTTACCCGTTAGCCAGGCTAAGCCTGTTAGTAGGGGTACAACCGAAGAAATGGGACAGGGTCTTTGTCAGTTAAGGTTCGCTAACCCTGATGCTAGCATATCAGATATGGGTCTCTTATTACTGTAAAATTTAGTGATTTATTTTATAAAAAAGGTAAAGGTAATCTTCTCATGCCTTAGAGGCACATAAGGATATGGTGTTAGTGCTGATATTTTCCTTGACCTGTCAGCACACTAGAGGGTGATATGGTCAGTATCACGCCTCGCCGCCCCTCCTTCCCCAACTCCAAAAGAAGTCGTGTACCCACTTTTACAGCTGGGTGACTGGGGCGCCTCCGGCCGGATTCGAACCCTCGACCTTCGCCATGAGAGACCAATGCACTAACCACTTCGCCGCTCAGACTGGATGTTTATTACATCATTATATCATCTTTTTTTACATCAGCGTATGTCACTACCAAAGTATTCTTTTAATCCGCTATATAACTCTTCTTCATCTCCGTGATCTTCTAATACTTCGGTCGTCCACGGTGCATCTCTGGTACTCTGACTTAAATAGCTAGCCTTTCTCTACCGGGTATTAGTGCCCAAAGATTACAGCTGTGCCTGGAACACCCCGGGTATCGGTACCCACCGGACGATCTTCTACCCCAGGTTCTCCCTCTTCCAGTCGTCGTCCAGCACGGTTCCCCAGCTCCGAGGTTAAGGAGTTTAATCATCAGTTTTACTCTCTCTCTCTCTCTCTCTCTCTCTCTCTCTTTCTCTCTCTCTGTCTCAGATATTTTGCTATCAAAGAAAAAATTGAAAGATTTATTAACTTCACAAGACGTCACCTTGGACTACACCATATAACAATGCGACAACAGTACAATCTCTTCCACAAAAACATATAAGTTGTACGAATTACTCAATTATAACATACCTAATAGGATGCACATAAAATATAACAATGCGTCATTTAGCGAGGCTCATCTTCTAATACTACTTGAAGTCCCAACTTCAAAGTCCTTATTTCAATCCTGTGTTAATTGCTTCTTCTTACAATGTTCTCAGTTACGGCTTCTATACATTCTTTTGGCACGCTTTACTTAAGCTCACAAAATTCACGTGCCCTCGCACACGAGAAAACACTTTTAAAAATCAGCGCATTAAACTGCGCATATGTATAAGATCTTACATGAAGCGCAAATATCAATGACAATGAAAATCAAATAATGAATTGCCAAATGATACATAAAATGAGCATGAATATGATAATGAAAAATGCTCCTACAAGAAAACTGATAACGCAGCGCACTGAACTCGTCAATACATAACATTTAACATGTAAATTAATTATCTATAACAAATAAGATCAAATGAATGCATTGAATATTACATATGAAATGTGCATCAAATATAATAACGAAAGTGAAAAATTCTCCTACCTTTTACTACTAATTCCATCTTTACACTCAACACACTTACACTGAGCTCTGTTCACCACGTATACGTAGAGAAAACTCCACGTCTGACATATGAAAACTTACGAGAAATATACGATACGTTATAACAAATAACACTGGCTGGTCAGGAATCTGGGATCAAGACATTCCTTTCACCTGACATGATGACACATGTGATAACTGAAGCACGAATACATCACACACATGCCAGGGCACGACCCCCCATGCTGCCGCCACGGACGTCACACACAAGACTGAATAACTCAACACATTCCATTCTTAACCTGCCGCACAATCACGTGAGACGGACACGCTCCAGTCCCCGGGAAAATGCGAAAATGACCACAAACTTAAATGTTCAAACCAACCGCGTTTAAGCACTCAGGTCGGCCCTCTTCACGTTACCTAACTGGAGAGCATCTTCACTCTCGTTTAGATAGACAGACAGACAGACAGACAGACAGACAGATAGACAGACAGACTGACAGACAGATAGATAGACAGACAGACAGACAGACAGACAGATAGATAGATAGATAGATAGATAGATAGATAGATAGATAGATAGATAGATAGATAGATATAGATAGATAGATAGATAGATAGATAGATAGATAGATAGATTTGATGACTGCATGTGGCTTTCGAAGTGCCTTAATTAGAATTAGATGACGCTACTTTTACTTTAATATAATACCAACATACAATATTTGAATGCTTTTTGTATTCCGTCTTTTTCCTTGCAAAGTAATCTGAAACACACGTAGCAATCAGTAGACACTATAGCTTCTTAAGTAAAACAGAAAATGTAGAGCTAATGTATATGTGATTTATTGAAACCATGTTAAGTGTACCTTGTAGAGTTAAGATGAGACGTGCATGTCAAAAAAACAATGAAAGGAAATATTATAAAATACATCATAAGATTGTTCGTTGCATATATAAATAGGAAGATACACTTGAAGAAAAATAGTTTGAAAAGCCCGAGGAAAATGTCAATGTGTAATGCATCATCATCATCAGGTGCCGTGCCGACTGGCGTTGGCTATTATGCTTCTCCAGAGTACCCGATCCTTCATGCAGGCCGTCAGTTCAGTTGGTGATCTCCTCTCACACCATCCCGTCAGACTGTCCAGTATCATTTCTCTTGGTCTTCCTCTTGATCTTCTTCCTTCTATTTTTCCTGTTGTTATAATATTTTCAATGCCCCCCCCTTCTCATTGCATATCCTATGAAAGCACATTGTCTCTCTCTTATCTTTTTGACAAGGTTTTTTTGTCTCTCCAGCTCTTCTCCTACATTCTTCATTAGTTATTTTTGCTGTCCAGGGGATTCGCAACATTCTTCTAATAAACCACATTTCTGCTGCTTCCAATGATTTTTGTGCAGACTTGCCTATTGTCCATGATTCACTTCCATATAACAAGATAGGTTCAATATAGCATTTTAGGACTCGTTTTCTAACATTCATTGATAAAGATGTGTAATGCATCGATTGTAAATATATATTAGTGTATCCGTAATTACTGAGACTGAGTATCGTAATATTTTGTAGCTAATTTTAGAGAGAGAGGGACAGAGAGAAAGAGAATATTAACACGGGTAGCTACTCAAATCTAGGTGAGTGAGTACGTATGTGAACGTGCTCACTCCATTCTCTTGAGAGATGACTTATGACGGCACTTCAGATTATCTCGTTTTTAAATGAAGACTTCTATTTATTTTTCACAACGTCGCTACTGAAATCACAGATGACGATTCTTTTAAGAAGTACAAGATGAGTATATTATATCTTTTATGGTACATAGAAAATAATTTATAATAACTGACCGCATGTAAATTATTAACGCATTATTAAAGTATTATTAAAGTAGATCACCAACTGAGCTGATGTCCTGTATGAATGATCGTGTACTCTGGAGAAGCATAATAGCCAACGCCAGTCGGCACGGCACCTGATGATGATGATGATGATGATGATGATGATGATGATGATGATGATGATGATGATGATTAACAACACTATGATACTTCATGGTGTCATATAGTCATGTATAATGTTGAAGAATTCTGATTTCTACTTGGAATATTTTCATCTTGTAATTCCTTGACATATTTCTTTACGCCAATTTCACCAAGTCAAGTTTGAAACATTGAATTTATTGTAGTATTTACTGTCCTGTTAAACTGAAAGGGTTATTCAATAGCGTCAAGGTTGACTTTTCGCAGATTGTTGAATCTCGAAGTCTGATTGTAGCCGCAACATTATATTTCTTCATTGTCACATTAAAATTATTGCTACCCTTCTCTATGTCTCCTCTTTTTTTATATAAATACACACATTCAGTATTTAACACTACGAGACACGGTCCAGTTCACCACCAGACTGCTTTTAACACACATAGTTTCTAGTAAATTCAGATAGATTAGTCAAGTTTAATTTTATCGAAAGAAACTCCAGGTGTATTACTTTGACTGTCGAATATGAAATAAATTCTAGGAGTTCATATAACTCTATTCGTACCTTTCTGAATCATTTTACACCAAGTTCACACAATCTGAAATTCTATATTTCTCACGCAGTATTAAATTAATTTCTAATTCGAAATGTAGACTACAGTGATAACTCCTGAGTCGATTATCCATTATAGTTCTCATCCACCTTCTACATTTTGACTACAATAAGTTCAATCAAATTTTAGCGTTCTTCTCAGCCTATCTGACTTGTGGATCTCTAGCGAGACTGTGTGTGACTCTCAGTGTTCCTATCTCTGTCTCTGTCTCTGATCTTCTATCTCTCCTTCTCTAACTGCTTCTCTCTAACTACTTCTCTAACTGCATCTCTCTAACTACTTCTCTAACTGCATCTCTCTAACTGCTTCTCTAACTGCTTCTCCTAACTACTTCACTAACAGCTTCTCTCAAACTACTTCTCTAACTGCTTCTCTCTACTTCTCTAACTGCTTCTCTCTAACTACTTCACTAACAGCTTCTCTCTAACTACTTCTCTAACTGCTTCTCTCAAACTACTTCACGAACAGCTTCTCTCTAACTACTTCACTAACAGCTTCTCTCAAACTACTTCTCTAACTGCTTCTCTCTACTTCTCTAACTGCTTCTCTCTAACTACTTTACTAACAGCTTCTCTCTAACTACTTCTCTAACTGCTTCTCTCTAACTCCTTCACTAACAGCTTCTCTCTAACTACTTCTCTAACTCCTTCTGTCTAGTTGTTTCTCTCTATTTGTTTTAAAATAAACTTTATTGTCAAAAAGCTGATACATGGTATGGTCTCAAATATAAAAATGTTCATAATGTTTAAAATCAATAAACTTGTTATGAAGATGAAGGCGATGTACAATGAAGTGTACAATGTCATGATGGAAGTTTTGATTATAACAGGTTCTAACTTGCATTGTTCTTAGGTGACTCAACAATGTTTATAAGGTCAAGGACTGGTTGTCACCAGAGGTTGTAGCCGGAGGCGGTGGCCACACCTAAAGTGATGGGCCTGGGTGGCTTTGCACGTTAAAGTGGGAAAGTGAGCTTTGCTGGGATTTATAAGATTAGGATTAGAAGAGAAGGAGGAGTAGGTTAGATAGCAAAAATTGATACGAGTTAATTAATGATTATCTGGGAAGGGGGATTACTCAGGTTAGGAGAATTATTAAGAAGGGGAGAAACACAACAAAGCAACATAACGTTGTGACTGCGTCGTTACGTCTGGATAAGTAGACAGACAGATTTACCTTCAGATTTACTAGACATCGGGAGTGGGTGATACATTCCGACTAACAAAGCCAAGGCATGCATCGTACGTCACACAATGGCCACGTGGTTTAAACATGTACAAACAGTTTCTTCTTTAAAAATCCTATTTTCGAACATTGCTTTGTTTCTACACAGTCACACGAAATATCTAAATCTTGTCAAAAGAATGATAGACTCTTTGTGTACATGTTCTAAGAATAGTATTCACCAAAATAGCACTATACATATCTACTTTATCTGTTGTTCTTGTTGCTAGTTCAAGAGTAATGTGTTTTATGTTTAGTGACAATTTTGCACTCAAAGAAAACATGATCTTCTGTTTCTTGTATATTTATGTTCACATAATTTACATTTAATAAGTCTGTTGAATCTGCGATCTACTCCTTGTACAGTATGTGTCACCTTCAACAGTAATATCTATGTTATCTCCCATGTCTTCGCTGTAATCTTTATCTTGTGTAGGCTTTGAAAGGCCTGTGTAGTTAGTGATGAAGTATTTGTATCCTCTCTTTATTTTGTCAGGTAGTGGTGGTTCTTGTTCTCTGGCCAGATGTTTGTAGATGTCTGATGTTGTCATGTGCATTAAGTGTTCATGTACAGTTACAATTACACACTGTCTGTGTAAAAGTGGGTTGGTACCAAAGTGATGGGCGTTCTTTAGTTAGTCTCCGCCCAACGTGGTAGTGGATTAGTGTCTGTTTTTACGTGGCTGGTGGAAGATTTGTCCCACATATTTAATCCTGAGTTCCTGGATCTTTGTTTTGTGTCTTGTAAGGAGATGTCTACTCTTTTCTTATCCTGTATCAGTATTTCCCGTCGGATGCTGTGTACAGTGTGTCGGAAAATAAAGTCCCTAACCAATCGTTTCTGATTTCACTCTTGGGGGAGGGGCAGATGTTTGATGTGTACATCAGTTGTGGGATGATGCAGATGGTGACCACGACAGTTCTGTCGAACACGACGGTGGTTTTATGTTGGTGTATTTCAAGACTTTGAAAACAATTTTTTCTCAGTTACACGCTTGTTACAGTGTAAGGGAGGTTACAGTGAATTGAGGTATGTCGTTCTTTGAAGACAGAGTGAATTGCCCTTGTTTTTCAGATCTTTCTCGATTGTGTAGGCCCAGACCAAGAAAGTCCTTGTTATGATTGGCTGTTCTTGGTTCATGGGCGGGGTCCTGCACGGAATTTTGGGAAGAATGATGTTAGTCGACGTTGAGTAAAGATTAGTTAGTTTCCTGTCTAGATTTTGTTCCCTGTTGGAGTGATTTTAGGGTTGAGTTGTTTGAATGTAGGCACAGATATATGTTTGTCCTTTTTTAGGATACATATAGAGCTTTTGTGTGGTTTAGGTTGAATTTAGCTACAGATATATGTTTGTCCCTTGTAGGACATGGAGGAGATTTGTTGTGTGGATTTTTCTAGCTGGATACTTTCTTGCATGAGGTTAGTATGCTACTTTGGTGAATGTGTTCATTCTTGTGTCTATGTGTGTATGTATGTGTTTATGTGTGTATGTGTGTATGTATGTATGTATGTATGTATGTATGTATGTATGTATGTATGTATGTATGTATGTATGTATGTATGAATGTATGTATGTATGTATGTATGTATGTATGCATAAAAATTATTAGTACGAAGCACAAGTTTAAAGAAGTGTTCCAGCCAAATAACGTAAGAATTCACATCTTATTAAGGACGACATACATCATAATCGAGATTAACTGAAAGGAAAATGACTTATACATTGTCAAATGGAGCTTAAAGCGTGCAAGTCTGATTCATGCGCTGTGACATCATGACAAAACAACCAAATTTAAAACCGACATTTATGTCCCGCTTAGGGGGATGGGCTCCCCTGGGCTAAACTCTGCCCTCAAACCGCGACTGTCCCAGCAAGCCGGCGGTGGATCTCTTTACCGTCCATATTAAAAAAAAACACAGGAAGAACAGACGGACTGGTATAATTGAAAAACAATTGGGAAACGTTAAACTTCAAAGAGACAGAAAAACGATTATTAAAGTATAAACTATGTAGCATAAATGATCAAAAGGAGGAATTATTCTAGGAAATGAAAAGGAGAAAAATAAAGATAATGGGAGTTGCAGGCACCAAACTCAGAGGTAAAGGCTGCTAACGAATACATCAGACTTATGTATTTCTATACTCAGGAAGGAAAGAGCATAATAGGCTGTCGGAATGATCATAGAAGAAAACACTGCTAAAATCTTGGAAACAAAGTGTATATCAGAAAGAATTATATCTATCCAAATGAAAATAAAATGAGACCACAGCCTATATCTTGAAATATATCCCCATGTAATATGCCAGACATCGAGGACGAATGCTTGTAAAAGAGTTCTTTTACAACCTCCGTGACATAATAAACAATATAAGTAAATAGTTCAGTCAGTCAGCTAGTCATTTACATGGGCCTTGCGTAATTTTGCTTCCCTAACAGATCTTCTGTAGGCCTTTCGGTTGTGAGCAAGATGGCCTGCTGCTGATGCATCCATCTGCAGATTATCAACGATGCCTTGCAGCCATCTTCGCTTTGGTCTTTCTCTCTTTCTTCTTTCCGTTATGTACCCTTCCAAGACGGTGTTCTCTATTTTATCATGAAGTTTAATGTGTCCAAAATATTTAAGTTTTATCTGTTTATTCCTCTTTACTAGCCAGCCTTTTCCAATATTAAGTTCTTGTAGTCTGGATATATTTGTTCTTTTTGTGTCTTCTGTAGCATTTACATTCAAAAGCATGTATGTGTTTTCAGCTGTTTTGTTACGTATCCAGATCTCATAGGCATATGTTGCGATGGGAAAGATGAATGCCCTTAAACATTGTATATTTTTATAGTTCTGTCTGTTCCTCTCCACAGATTCTTTAGTTGCTTTACTTTTTGAAGAGCGATAGATGTAAAGAGGAAAGTGTTATAATCATGGGGGACTTCAATGCAAGACTGGGAACTAGTAGAGCTGATGTAGCAGTCCACCTGGGTACCTTCTCTTACCAGCAGTGAGTTAGAAATGAAAGTGGTAACAGTTTCCTAGAACTGTGCAGTCAGCATGACCTTTATATCACAAACACATTCTTTAAACACAGAGAGTCCCAAATATATACCTGGTACAGATGAAATGATTTGACGCGCAGAAGCCAAACTGATTTCATACTAGCAAAGAACAAGAAGAAAAGGTCAGTCATAGATGCAAGAGCAGTACCCAAATGATCTCAAGCACAGACAACAATGCAGTAATAGCAGTCATCAGAGAACACAGGAAAAGCCATAACAGAAGTCCCACGATGAAAAGTGAAAGAATAAGACTAAACAAGCTAAAGGAAAATAATGTAAAGGAAGAATGTGAGATGAAAATAAAAGAACTTTTCATAAACTTACCAACAGAAACACAATCAGTGGAAGAGGAATGAGCCTTGTTCAAAACCAGCTTATTGCGAGCAGCAGATGAAACATGTAGTACTATAAAAAAAAGGAGATAGAGAAATGAAAATAAAAACATGGTGGAAAGATGAGGTGAAAGAGGCTGTAAAAGAAAAATGAAAATTAATTATAAAGAATGGATGAGAAGAAAAGATTATCTAGACTACCTTGAATAGCAAATTGCAAGAAACACTCTAAACAGGTAATAAAAGAAGCAAAGGTAAAATCATGGGATTAATACAAAGAAGTATTAAACAACAATCACAAAGAAGATACGAAAATCTTTTTTAAAAAGATCAGTGCAATGAGAAAGCGAGCAGAGCACTCCGACGCAACTAAGATTGTGAACGATGTTAATGGTGAAACAATACGCGAATCAGAGTACAGCGATTTAGACTGTACTTCAATGTTATTCTCATTGAGCATGGTAAGTGGTCGACCTTAAGCTATTCTCACTGACCATGGTAAGTGGTCAGGCTTTAGCAATTCTCATAGAGCATGGTAAGTGGTCAGCCTTTAACTATTCTGATTGAGCATGGTAAGTAGTCATCCTGTAGCTATTCTCACTGACCATGGTAAGTTGTCGACCTTTATCTATTCTAATTGACCATGGTAAGTGGTCGACCTTTAGCTATTCTCATTGAGCATGGTAAGTGGTCGACCTTTAGCTATTCTCATTGAGCATGGTAAGTCGTCAGGCTTTATCTATTCTCACTGACCATGGTAAGTGGTCGAACTTTAGCTATTCCCATTGAGCATGGTAAGTGGCCGACCTTTACCTATTCTCATTGAGCATGGTAAGTGGTCAGTCTTTAACTATTCTCACTGACCATGGTAAGTGGTCGACCTTTAGTTATTCTTATTGAGCATGGTAAGTAGTCGACCTTTAGCTATTCTCATAGAGCATTGTAAGTGGTCGGCCTTTACCTATTCTCACTGACCATGGTAAGTGATCAGCCTTTAGCTATTCTATTGACCATGGTAAGTGGTAGACCTTTCGCTATTCTCATTCAGCATGGTAAGTGCTCGACCTTTACCTATTCTCACTGACCATGGTAATTGGTCGACATTTAGCTATTCTCATTGACCATGGTAAGTGGTCGACGTTTAGCAATTCTCTTTGAGCATGGTAAGTGATCAGACTTTATCTATTCTCATTGAGCATGGTAAGTGGTCAGTCTTTAGCTATTCTCATTGAACATGGTAAGTGGTCAGGCTTTAGCTATTCTCACTGACCATGGTAAGTGGTCAACATCTAGCTATTCTCATTGAGCATGGTAAGTGGTCGAAATTTACCTATTCTCATTGACCATGGTTAGTGGTCGACCGTTAGCTATTCTCACTGAGAATGATAATTTGTCAGGCTTCAGCTATTCTCACTGACCATCTAAAGTGGTAGAGCTTTAGCTATTCTCAGTGAGCATTGTAAATGGTCAGGCTTTAGCTATTCTCATTCAGCATGATAAGTGGTCAGGCTATAGATTTCTCATTGAGCATGGCAAGTGGTCAGCCTTTTACTATTCTCATTAAGCATGGTAAGTATTCATCATCTAGCTATTCTCAATGACCATGATAAGTGGTCGACCTTTATCTATTCTAATTAAGCATGGAAAGTGGTCGACCTCTAGCTATTCTCATTGATCATGGTAAGTGGTCGACCGTTAGCTATCCTCATTGAGCATTGTAAGTCGTCAAGCCTTATCTATTCTCACTGACCATGGTAAGTGGTCGACCTTTAGCTATTCTCATTAAGCATGGTAAGTGGTCACTCTTTAACTATTCTCATTGACCATGGTAAGTGGTCGACTCTTAGCTATTCTCAGTGAGCATGGTAAGAGGACAGGCTTTAGCTGTTCTCACTGACCATGGTAAGTGGTCGACATTTAGCTATTCTAATTGAGCATGGTAAGTGATCAGACTTTAGCTATTCTCATTGAGCATGGTAAGTGGTCAGGCTTTAGCGATTCTCATTGAGCTTGGAAAGTGGTCGACCTTTAGCTATTCTCATTGAGCATGGTAAGTGGCCAGGCTTTAGAGATTCTCATTGAGCATGTTAAGTGTTCAGGCTTTAGTTATTCTCATTGAGCATGGTAAGTGGTCGACCTTTACCTATTCTCAGCGAGCATTGTAAGTGTTCAGGCTTTAGGTATTCTCATTGAGCATGGTAAGTGGTCGACCTTTAGCTATTCTCATTTAGCATGGTAAGTGGTCAGGCTTTAGCTATTCTCAGTGAGCATGGCAAGTGGTCGACCTTTAGCTATTCTCAGTGAGCATGGCAAGTGGTCGACCTTTAGCTATTCTCATTTAGCATGGTAAGAGGTCAGGCTTTAGCTATTCTCATTGAGCATGGTAAGTTGTCGACCTTTAGCTATTCTCATTGAGCATGGTAAGTGGTCGACCTTTAGCTATTCTCTTTGAGCATGGTAAGTGGTCAGGCTTTCGCTATTCTCATTGAGCATTGTAAGTTGTCAGGCCTTAGCTATTCTGATTGAGCATGGTAAGTGGTCAGGATTTAGCTATTCTTATTGAGCATGATAAGTGTTCAGGCTTTAGTTATTCTCATTGAGCATGGTAAGTGGTCGACCTTTAGCTATTCTCATTGAGCATGATAAGTGGTCGACCTTTTGCTACTCTGATTGAGCATGGTAAGTGGTCAGGCTTTCGCTATTCTCATTGAGCATGGTAAGTGGCCGACCTTTAGCTATTCTCATTTAGCATGGTAAGTGGTCAGGCTTTAGCTATTCTCAGTGAGCATGGTAAGTGGTCGACCTTTAGCTATTCTCATTGATCATTGTAAGTCATCAGGCTTTAGCTATTCTGAGTGAGCATGGTAAGTGAAAAGGCTTTAGCTATTCTCATTGAACATGGTAAGTGGTCATGCTTTAGCTATTCTCATTGAGCATAGTAAGAGGTCAGGCTTTAGCTATTGTCACTGAGCATGGTAAGTGGTCGACCTTTAGCTATTCTCTTTGAGCATGGTAAGTCGTCAGTCTTTAGCTATTCTCACTGATCATGGTAAGTGGTCGACATTTAGCTATGCTCTTTGAGTATGGTAAGTGATCAGGCTTTATCTATTCTCATTGACCATGGTAAGTGGTCAGCCTTTAGCTATTCTCACTGACCATGTTAAGTAGTCGGCCTTTAGCTAATCTCATTGAGCATGGTAAGTGGTCGACCTTTACCTATTCTTATTGAGCATGGTAAGTGGTCAGTCTTTAGCTATTCTCACTGACCATGGTAAGTTGTCGACCTTTAGCTATTCTCATTGAGCATGGTAAGTAGTCAGGCTTTAGCTATTCTCATTAAGCATGGTAAGTATTCATCATTTAGCTATTCTCAATGACCATGATAAGTGGTCGACCTTTATCTATTGTAATTAAGCATGGAAAGTGGTCGACCTCTAGCTATTCTCATTGAGCATGGTAAGTGGTCGACCTTTAGCTATCCTCATTAAGCATGGTAAGTAGTCACTCTTTAACTATTCTCAATGACCATGGTAAGTTGTCGACCTTTACCTATTCTCATTGAGCATGGTAAGTGGTCAGCCTTTAGCTATTCTCACTGACCATGGTAAGTGGTCGACCTTTAGCTATTCTCATTGAGCATGGTAAATGGTCGACATTTAGCTATTCTCATTGAGCATGGTAAGTGGTCAGGCTTTAGCTATTCTCACTGACCATGGTAAGTGGTCGACCTTTAGCTATTCTCATTGAGCATGGTAAGTGGTCAGGCTTTAGCTATTCTCAGTGAGCATGGTAAGTGGTCGACCTTTAGCTATTCTCATTGAGCATGGTAAGTGATCAGGCTTTAGCTATTCTGAGTGAGCATGGTAAGAGGCCAGGCTTTAGCTATTCTCATTGAACATGGTAAGTGGTCATGCTTTAGCTATTCTCATTGAGCATGGTAAGAGGCCAGGCTTTAGCTATTGTCACTGAGCATGGTAAGTGGTCGAACTTTAGCTATTCTCTTTGAGCATGGTAAGTGGTCAGTCTTTAGCTATTCTCACTGACCATGGTAAGTGGTCGACCTTTAGCTATTCTCATTGAGGATGGTAAGTGGTCGACCTTTAGCTATTCTCATTGAGCGTGGTAAGTGGTCAGTCTTTAGCTATTCTCACTGACCATGGTAAGTTGTCGACCTTTAGCTGTTCTCATTGAGCATGGTAAGTGGTCAGGCTTTAGCTATTCTCACTGAGCATGGTAAGTGGTCGAACTTTAGCTATTCTCAGTGAGCATTGTAAGTGTTCAGGCTTTAGGTATTCTCATTGAGCATGGTAAGTGGTCGACCTTTAGCTATTATCATTTAGCATGGTAAGTGGTCAGGCTTTAGCTATTCTCAGTGAGCATGGTAAGTGGTCGACCTTTAGCTATTCTCATTGATCATTGTAAGTGATCAGGCTTTAGCTATTCTGAGTGAGCATGGTAAGTGACCAGGCTTTAGGTATTCTCATTGAACATGGTAAGTGGTCATGCTTTAGCTATTCTCATTGAGCATTGTAAGATGTCAGGCTTTAGCTATTGTCACTGAGCATGGTAAGTGGTCGACCTTTAGCTATGCTCTTTGAGTATGGTAAGTGGTTAGGCTTTCGCTATTCTAATTGACCATGGTAAGAGGTCGACCTTTAGCTATTCTCATTGAGCATGTAAGTGGTCGACCTTTAGCTATTCTCATTGAGCATGGTAAGTGGTCGACCTTTAGCTATTCTCATTGAGCATGGTAAGTGGTCAGCCTTTAGCTATTTCATTGAGTGTGGTAAGTGGTCAGGCTTTAGCTCTTCTCATTGGGCATATTAAGTGTTCAGCCTTTAGCTATTCTCATTGAGCATGGGAAGTTGTCACTGCTATAGTATGATAATGCCTTCCAGTGAATCTCCCAATGTGCCTTGGTGGACACAAGAACCAGGTCGATATTAGTGTCTGAATCAGACTCTCGAGTGGTCAGTCGAGTCATATTAACGCAATTCAGGACACACAGGTTCAACTTTATCAGTGTATTATCCAGTGCACGCCAAGATCCATTAACCAGTCAGACCAGGCCATCATGAAGATCCCACATCAGCATGAAGATCGTAGTATAATCGTTACGATCTCGGCAGTATGCAGACTTGATTAGTGTTGAGGAGTTTTCACAGACTATCAAGGCGTCTAGGGATAGTGACCGAGGTCCTGATTGAGTTCTGTATAGCCACCTGAAGCAGGTGTTAGAGTAAGTTCAAGTTAAGATGACAGAATAGTACAACAATAGTGTAAGGTCAAGCCAGATATCAGAAGAATGGTTATATAGCTACCTACTGCCATTACTTAAACAAGGCAAAGACAACATCAAACAGGCAGGGTACCACATCATCTCCAAGCATAACTTTACGGCAAGGTGCTCGAGAGACTCGTGTCTAAGATACGGACATGGGAAGTGGAGACTGGTAGACAGCTTCCAGGCACGTTATGTGGCTATCTACCAGGCAGAGACACAACAAACACTGCATCCTTACTGACATATGATGTGTATGAAGGGTTTCGGTGGGAAGAAGAGGCAGCAGTTGTTGCAATGAATCTAGAGGATGCTTGTATCAGAGTTGGCTGCATAATACCCCTGTGGCTTATGACAGAAATGAGTACTTATGTCTGGGTCGCGCAATGGGAAGCCTCAGTGCTTCTAAAGGGAACTGTGGCACTGCGATATGAATCATGGATCTCGGAGCATAGCTTATTTATTATTACAGTATTTCCAATACTATATGCATCGTTGTCATAGATTGTGCTATATCATTTTTCCAGAATTTATTTTCAGGAAAAAAGGATAAAAACATATTTAAGCTTATGAATTTAGTTTTTTTTCAGAAAAGATTGGCAGTGCAGAACTTCATTCATAACACGAAGAACCTGTTTATCTTCTTTGGTTCCTTATTTCCACGTTATTGCCTTTTAAGTGTAAGTAAACACGCTGGCGATGGTTGGAACATGTGCTCCGAATGACTGACAACTCACTACCAAAAATAGCACTAAAATGGACACCACAGGGGAACAGAAGGGTAGACCAAAAGAGACATGGAGAAGAACAACAGAAAGGATGTTGAGCTATTCTGAGTGAGCATGGTAAGTGACCAGGCTTTAGGTATTCTCATTGAACATGGTAAGTGGTCATGCTTTAGCTATTCTCATTGAGCATTGTAAGATGTCAGGCTTTAGCTATTGTCACTGAGCATGGTAAGTGGTCGACCTTTAGCTATGCTCTTTGAGTATGGTAAGTGGTTAGGCTTTCGCTATTCTAATTGACCATGGTAAGAGGTCGACCTTTAGCTATTCTCATTGAGCATGTAAGTGGTCGACCTTTAGCTATTCTCATTGAGCATGGTAAGTGGTCGACCTTTAGCTATTCTCATTGAGCATGGTAAGTGGTCAGCCTTTAGCTATTTCATTGAGTGTGGTAAGTGGTCAGGCTTTAGCTCTTCTCATTGGGCATATTAAGTGTTCAGCCTTTAGCTATTCTCATTGAGCATGGGAAGTTGTCACTGCTATAGTATGATAATGCCTTCCAGTGAATCTCCCAATGTGCCTTGGTGGACACAAGAACCAGGTCGATATTAGTGTCTGAATCAGACTCTCGAGTGGTCAGTCGAGTCATATTAACGCAATTCAGGACACACAGGTTCAACTTTATCAGTGTATTATCCAGTGCACGCCAAGATCCATTAACCAGTCAGACCAGGCCATCATGAAGATCCCACATCAGCATGAAGATCGTAGTATAATCGTTACGATCTCGGCAGTATGCAGACTTGATTAGTGTTGAGGAGTTTTCACAGACTATCAAGGCGTCTAGGGATAGTGACCGAGGTCCTGATTGAGTTCTGTATAGCCACCTGAAGCAGGTGTTAGAGTAAGTTCAAGTTAAGATGACAGAATAGTACAACAATAGTGTAAGGTCAAGCCAGATATCAGAAGAATGGTTATATAGCTACCTACTGCCATTACTTAAACAAGGCAAAGACAACATCAAACAGGCAGGGTACCACATCATCTCCAAGCATAACTTTACGGCAAGGTGCTCGAGAGACTCGTGTCTAAGATACTGACATGGGAAGTGGAGACTGGTAGACAGCTTCCAGGCACGTTATGTGGCTATCTACCAGGCAGAGACACAACAAACACCTCATCCTTACTGACATATGATGTGTATGAAGGGTTTCGGTGGGAAGAAGAGACGGCAGTTGTTGCAATGAATCTAGAGGATGCTTGTATCAGAGTTGGCTACATAATACCCCTGTGGCTTATGACAGAAATGAGTACTTATGTCTGGGTCGCGCAGTGGGAAGCCTCAGTGCTTCTAAAGGGAACTGTGGCACTGCGATATGAATCATGGATCTCGGAGCATAGCTTATTTATTATTACAGTATTTCCAATACTATATGCATCGTTGTCATAGATTGTGCTATATCATGTTTCCAGAATTTATTTTCAGGAAAAAAGGATAAAAACATATTTAAGTTTATGAATTTAGTTTTTTTTTCAGAAAAGATTGGTAGTGCTGAACTTCATTCATAACACGAAGAACTTGTTTATCTTCTTTGGTTCCTTATTTCCACGTTATTGCCTTTTAAGTGTAAGTATACACGCTGGCGATGGTTGGAACATGTGCTCCGAATGACTGACAACTCACTACCAAAAATAGCACTAAGATGGACACCACAGGGGAACAGAAGGGTAGACCAAAAGAGACATGGAGAAGAACAACAGAAAGGATGTTGAGCAATAGAGGGCTCACCTGGGCAAGAGCAGAAAAAAAGGCGAAGGACAGGCATTTGTGGAAAACCCTTGCGGAAGCCCCATGTGCCCTGGGCACTTAAGGTTCAGAGAGAGAGAGAGAGAGATACACTGTATACTGTAGGTATACTGTATAAATGTGTACTGTTCATATACAATTAAATGTGCATTAAATATCAACTTTTTATTCCCACAATTTTCACATTTGATGTAGGCTTATATTAGCGTTGTGTGATGCCTTTATGTTAAGACGGACCAAACCACTTTTTTATGGCATTCTGTAATATAATCAATGTTTATATATTAAGTTTTCATGAATATTCTAGTGTATGTGTTTATTTGACTCCTTAAATAACACATCCTTTTTTAAAAATCATTTCAAATGCGTTTCTTTGCTCTTATGAAGTACAGGCGGGTTTACGTCCAAGTAGTGCATCAGAGATCATAAACTAAACATGAGGAACATCATAGAAAACTGTAGATAGTTTAATGTGGAATTATACTCTTGGTAGTCCTATTTCTAAATTTCACAGTAATTTCTTGCTTCACAACAAATATTTCTCAGTCAATTACAAATTTAATACTGAATTCTCACAAGCTGTTCAATCTACTACGCTTTCTGGGCCTCTGTGTACAGTTTTCAATAAACAAACAAACAACGCAAGCTAATACAAAGATCTTTTTACTTTAATTCCTATTTGAAAGGCAGGGGAGAAGGTTGCCATCACTAACATGCAGCCTTGTTTTGAGTGTTTCTGTTGGAAGAAGAGAAGATGCAAAATTTATAGCAAGATTAAGTTCGCTGGAATAGCGCTTACTGATGGAGGTTTTGCTCGGTATATGGCGACCGCCGCCTACACATGTCACAGGAAAGTTCTACTTCACCAATTCAGTCATTCAGTTGCTGTTATTCTGAATATCATTTGTGACAATTTGTGGTGAACGAAATACAGACCCCAGAGTGATACATCATCTCCATACCATAGACTGATACATCAGCTCCAAACCCCAGACTGAGGCGTCAGCTCCAAACCCCAGACTGAGGCGTCAGCTCCAAACCCCAGAGTGATACATCAGCTCTAGATCCCAGACTGATACATCAGCTCCAAACCCAGAGAGAGGTATCAGTTCCAAATGCCGGAATAATACATCAGCTCCAAACCCCAGAGTGATGCATCAGCTCCAAACCCCAGAGTGATACATCAGCTCCAAACCCCAGAGTGATACATCAGCTCCAAATCTCAGAGTGATGCATGAGCTCCAGACCCCAGTGTCATACATCAGCTCTAGACCCCAGAGTGATACACCTGCTCCAAACCCAACAGTGATACATCAGCTCAAAACCCCAGGATGATACATCAGCTTCAAACCCTAGAGAGATGCATCAGCTCCAAAACCCCAGAGTGATATATCAGCTCCAAACCCCAGGATTATACACCAGCTTCAAACCTCAGTGTGATGTATCAGTTCCAAACCCCAGACTGATACATCAGCTCCAAACCCCAGAGTGATACATCAGCTCTAGATCCCAGACTGATACATCAGCTCCAGAACCCAGAGTGATACATCAGCTCCAGAACCCAGAGTGATACATCAGCTCCAGACCCCAGAGTGATACATCAGCTCCAGAACCCAGAGTGATACATCAGCTCCAGAACCCAGAGTGATACATCAGTTCCAGACCCCAGAGTGATACATCAGCTCCAGAACCCAGAGTGATACATCAGCTCCAGAACCCAGAGTGATACATCAGCTCCAGACCCCAGAGTGATGCATCAGCTCCAGAACCGAGAGTGATACATCAGCTCAAAACCCCAAAGTGATGCATGAGCCACAGACACCAGAGGGATACATCAGCTCCTGACCACAGAGAGATACACCAGCTATACTGCTTGTTAATTTAATCTTATTTGCAATTATTTTTATGCATCAATTAAGACAAATCAAAATGGATTTAGAATGGCAGGCTGAATGACACGAGTGTGCCCTATATTTGGCACTCCAAGCTGTACCATAGAAATAGTACCTTATCTACCAAAGTATAAGCGTACACTGTTTTGCATTCTCCGTTTTAAATTGCCAGACAATATGAGTCTACAAGCTGGAGTATACATGGAGTCTTTGTTTATAAATACTTCTGTCCAGTTCAGGATATTCCTGTATCTGCTCAGCCGCTCTTTCTATAACCTAAGAAGGGATGTCAGCACAGATAATCCAAGCGCCTGTGTCAATCTCTTTGGTAACTTTTCCTAGAATTGTGTATGGACAGGAGTTGTCTGACCAACATTTTGCAATTTCCAACATAGGACACTTTCAACGTGTCTGACAATACACAGGGACATTAGGTCCCACTACCTAGAGACCAGGCGAATATATTTTTGGATGATTCATGATAAAAAAAATCCATTTACTTCTGATGGTATTCGAACCCAGGAACTCTAAGATCTGAATCGCATGTCTAACCCTGAAACACACACTGAAGAAATGATTAAATCTCGTAGATATTCACAACTGAATTTTGGCCGTGGTTAGTACGCAGCTGTGCAGTTCTGCTGTCGTTCCCATTGACCGTATAAATGTGGTGACATATAACTAAATAAGTCGCCAAAGGGGTGACATTAATGACTGCCAATTATGGAGAATGCCAAAACCTTTACAAATGAAACAAATTAATGGTGTTAGAGGTCTTCGACTGAAAAACGAAAGATTAAGTTATTTAAGTATTTTCTACTCTATGTTAGTGATATATATATATATATATATATATATATATATATATATAGAGAGAGAGAGAGAGAGAGAAAGAGGGAGATAATAAATTATATTTGTAGATTTGAAAATTACTAATAAATGACATACTAATACTAATACAGAGAAATGAAGAGATACCATCTAGACATACTGGGCATCAGTAAAATGCGATGACCAGAAGCAGGTAAAAGATCGGCGGAAAATGGTAAGTTAATAATACATTCAAGGAGAGACGACGGGAAACACCAAGAGGGGGTAGATATAATTATGTCAAATTTAGCAGCAAAAAACTTATAGAAAGAGAACCAGTGAACAGTCGTATAATAAAAGCAAGATACAACCTAAGACACGGAGGAATGACAATAATACAGTTATGCACCTACGAGCGATGCAAATGACGAGATGAAAGACGATTTATATCACCAATTACAACAAATCATTAACAAAGTCCCTAAACACGGCATCATAATTGCTATTAGGGTAGGGAAAGATAACACCGACGTCGAAAAAGTAATGGGGACAGAAGGAATTAACATAGAAAATCAGAACGGAGAAAGATTAAGTGAAATATGTCTAACAGAGGACATGGTCATTGGAGGCACAACATTTCTTCACAAAGAGATACATAACGTGGATATCTCCTCCAAATGATAGAACTAGAAACCAGATAGATCATGTTTGTATTAGAAAGCAATACAAAACATCTCTGATAGATGTAAGGGCGTATAGGTGTGCATATCTCAACAGTAATCACAGTCTATATATAGGGTATATAAAGCTAAAACTGAAAAGCCAACACAAGAAATCATTACCCAGAAAGATAAACAGCCACAGCCTACAAGAAGAAAATACTAACAGCAATTTCAATCAGGAACTTGCCAATCATTCCACAACACTCAGTGAAGTAGAGGAGATAGGTATAGATGAATTATGGAATTCTTACAGCACAGCCATAATAACAGCAGCAAAAGCGAGCGCTGGACTGGGAAACACATTAGAAAAGCATGGATATAAAAAAAAAAACATGGAAGTACACACATGAAAGACGAGCAGCCAACTTAGACATGTTGAATGTAAAAACATATACTGGAACAGATCTGGCGAAAGCAACATACAAAGAAATAGACAAGTATAAATCGTTCAGCTAGAAGGGATAAAAGAGAATCCCAAAACAAGCAATCAAGTGGAACACAACAGGCGAAGTAAAAGAGGCCGATCACGTGAAACTCTAAAGAGGTCATTGTTAAGAGAGGCAAAACTAACAGGCATGAAATCCCTTGATGAGGCTGAAAGGCTCGCCGAGAACAGGACAAATTGGCAAACTACCTTGGGACCCTAGGTGACGTTTAACGGGACGGGAAGGATAATATATATAAATGAA
Organism: Achatina immaculata; assembly: GCA_009760885.1. Classification (NCBI taxonomy): domain Eukaryota; kingdom Metazoa; phylum Mollusca; class Gastropoda; order Stylommatophora; family Achatinidae; genus Lissachatina; species Lissachatina immaculata. The sequence continues at coordinate 18,156,787 of CM019714.1, forward strand.
ACAATCATCCACTGATATTATTATCACATATATTTTTTTTTGCTTTTATTTTTATGAGACTAGTGTGATTGTTATTTTCTAGTGATTGTGAAAATAATTGTTCCGTGCTGAGAGTAACGACACCAAGCTTTCACAGTAGCGCCATCACCCATTATCCTTGATTGAAAAGTTTTAATATCAGTAGCTATAAACCAAACATTTGTCCTTAGTATATCCTCTTTAAAAAAGACAAGAAGGTTACTGTCCAGCGGGTCTGATGGTCATGGTGTTGGACTTTATCTTCCAGTTCATCGTTCTGGAAAGGTTCCCTTCAAGAACTGATAAAACACACTGCACTTTCTCCTTCATAGACAATATGTTGATACTGCTGATGCAGGGTTACCTTTCTGTCTACGTAAAGCCATAACGCTCATGTTTCTATCTAGCATAGTTTATAAGATTTGATTTTTCTTATTCAGGCAAGGACTTTATAGTTTCTTAACATCAGCACACTCACACACTTCAATTATAACTTTAATGTCTCTTTTTCATATGTAACTTTTAATTAGAGCACAAACAATAGCTCAAGAGTCTACTGCAGAAGACACATTTGTCTCTAATCAAAGAAAGAATTTCTGCTAAAACATCGATAGGATGTGCAGGAAAAAAGATGATAAGAAAAAAGAAAGAAAAGACAAGAGTATTACGTGTCGGCTGAGTTCTTGTTTGTAGTTCCTCTAATCATATGCTCTGGCTGAGTAACTTGTCTCCCCTGGTACTGGGTACCTGTTATAGGAAATAACAGCGAGATGTGAGGTTGCATTGTTTAGTGTTGATTAAAGAATAAAAGTCATTGATATCTGAACTTTTGAATACGTCTTATCGAAAACAAAGTGGATATGTATATATATATATATATATATATATATATATATAAATGGATGCATGTGTGTATGAATGTATATATACCAACATAACTCTGGAACGTCTGGAGTAATTTCAACCAAACCTGGTACACATATGACTTACACACTAGATAAACGTACTGTTGGGTATGACACCGCTAACGCCCCTTAAGGCAGACTATCCGCTAATACTACCCATTAAATAAAAAGTGGTCTGATGGAGATAATCATGAAATAGAGCGGTGCTGGTCTAAGAGCAGCATTTGTAGTCTCAACATTTCTTCACAAAGAGATACATAACGTGGATATCTCCTCCAAATGATAGAACTAGAAACCAGATAGATCATGTTTGTATTAGAAAGCAATACAAAACATCTCTGATAGATGTAAGGGCGTATAGGTGTGCATATCTCAACAGTAATCACAGTCTATATATAGGGTATATAAAGCTAAAACTGAAAAGCCAACACAAGAAATCATTACCCAGAAAGATAAACAGCCACAGCCTACAAGAAGAAAATACTAACAGCAATTTCAATCAGGAACTTGCCAATCATTCCACAACACTCAGTGAAGTAGAGGAGATAGGTATAGATGAATTATGGAATTCTTACAGCACAGCCATAATAACAGCAGCAAAAGCGAGCGCTGGACTGGAAAACAAATTAGAAAAGCATGGATATAAAAAAACACATGAAAGAGTAGCAGCCAACTTAGACATGTTGAATGTAAAAACATATACTGGAACAGATCTGGCGAAAGCAACATACAAAGAAATAGACAAGTATAAATCGTTCAGCTAGAAGGGATAAAAGAGAATCCCAAAACAAGCAATCAAGTGGAACACAACAGGCGAAGTAAAAGAGGCCGATCACGTGAAACTCTAAAGAGGTCATTGTTAAGAGAGGCAAAACTAACAGGCATGAAATCCCTTGATGAGGCTGAAAGGCTCGCCGAGAACAGGACAAATTGGCAAACTACCTTGGGACCCTAGGTGACGTTTAACGGGACGGGAAGGATAATATATATAAATGAAACAATCATCCACTGATATTATTATCACATATATTTTTTTTTGCTTTTATTTTTATGAGACTAGTGTGATTGTTATTTTCTAGTGATTGTGAAAATAATTGTTCCGTGCTGAGAGTAACGACACCAAGCTTTCACAGTAGCGCCATCACCCATTATCCTTGATTGAAAAGTTTTAATATCAGTAGCTATAAACCAAACATTTGTCCTTAGTATATCCTCTTTAAAAAAGACAAGAAGGTTACTGTCCAGCGGGTCTGATGGTCATGGTGTTGGACTTTATCTTCCAGTTCATCGTTCTGGAAAGGTTCCCTTCAAGAACTGATAAAACACACTGCTCTTTCTCCTTCGTAGACAATATGTTGATACTGCTGATGCAGGGTTACCTTTCTGTCTACGTAAAGCTATAACGCTCATGTTTCTATCTAGCAAAGTTTATAAGATTTGATTTTTCTTATTCAGGCAAGGACTTTATAGTTTCTTAACATCAGCACACTCACACACTTCAATTATAACTTTAAGGCCTCTTTTTCATATGTAACTTTTAATTAGAGCACAAACAATAGCTCAAGAGTCTACTGCAGAAGACACATTTGTCTCTAATCAAAGAAAGAATTTCTGCTAAAACATCGATAGGATGTGCAGGAAAAAAGATGATAAGAAAAAAAGAAAGAAAAGACAAGAGTATTACGTATCGGCTGAGTTCTTGTTTGTAGTTCCTCTAATCATATGCTCTGGCTGAGTAACTTGTCTCCCCTGGTACTGGGTACCTGTTATAGGAAATAACAGCGAGATGTGAGGTTGCATTGTTTAGTGTTGATTAAAGAATAAAAGTCATTGATATCTGAACTTTTGAATACGTCTTATCGAAAACAAAGTGGATATGTATATGTATATATATATATATATATATATATATAAATGGATGCATGTGTGTATGAATGTATATATACCAACATAACTCTGGAACGTCTGGAGTAATTTCAACCAAACCTGGTACACATATGACTTACACACTGGATAAACGTACTGTTGGGTATGACACCGCTAACGCCCCTTAAGGCAGACTATCCGCTAATACTATCCATTAAATAAAAAGTGGTCTGATGGAGATAATCATGAAATAGAGCGGTGCTGGTCTAAGAGCAGCATTTGTAGTCTCCTTTTCTCTTTTTTTATTCAATACTAAGAACCAACTAATAATTTTCTTGTGGTCCCGCTTGTTGAATTGAGAACAACCTTTCCTGTTTAATCTAATGTATAATATGTCATTCTGCAGATTAGACTTTGCTTTTGTGATCATTTTAAATATGACAGCCATCCCATTCCACTTTCTAAATTTTATCCCCTTGACCATTTGAGGTGAAAAGCCCCAGTAAAAAAAGAGGTCCACGTTCAGCCCCCCCCCCACCCCCCCCCAAAAAAAAAAAAAAGAAAATCGGCATGTGGGGTGGGGTCGGGTGGGGTGGGTGTGAGAAGGGGTGAAAAATAAATTGTCCAAAATGATTTCAAAATAACCTTTGTTTTAGTGCCTTGGTCTCTAATTTTGAATTTAATTCAACTATATTTAAAAATAGACATAAAAAAAGACATGGAGAAGAACAACAGAGAGGACGTTGAGCAATAGAAGGCTCACCTGGGCAAGAGCAGAAAAAAAGGCAGAGGACAGGCGTTTGTGGAAAACCCTTGCTGAAGCCACATTTGCCCTGGGCACTTAAGGTTCAGAGAGAGAGAGAGAGAGAGAGAGAGAGAGAGAGAGAGACCTAGTACAGTGGAGTAAGGTGCGGGTAAGGACGAAAGGGTAAGTGAGAAAATATTTCATCATCATTGTCCTTGTTCAGTACAGATTTCCAGTGCTTCCAAGGAAACGTAAGGCGATTGGCCAAATGCAATCAAAGCCTAAAAGATGAAACAACAGTAGACAGGAAACTGCCGAGGTGAGGAATAGAAAACTTGCGACGTTTCGCGAGAGAGCTACTACATCTAGAGCATCAGAGACAGTGAAACAGCGTGAAGCCCTACTGCAGGATAAGAGAGATAGAGCTACTACATCTAGAGCATCAGAGACAGTGAAACAGCGTGAAGCCCTACTGCAGGATAAGAGAGATAGAGCTACTACATCTAGAGCATCAGAGACAGTGAAACAGCGTGAAGCCCTACTGCAGGATAAGAGAGATAGAGCTACTACATCTGGAGCATCAGAGATAGTACAACAGCGTGAGGCCCGACTACAGGATAAGAGAGATAGAGCTGCTACATGTTGAGCATCAGAGATAGTACAACAGCGTGAGGCCCGACTACAGGATAAGAGAGATAGAGCTGCTACATCTAGAGCATCAGAGACAGTACAACAGCCACCAAACACGATCTTAACAGCATTTTTTCAACTGTGTCAGCAGGATCCTTTCGCAAGGACTTTGTTATATCCTGAAATACCTCGATATTACACATGGAATACATCGAGGAAAGTTTTCTGTAGAAGAAAAGCTGACCAGCCTGTCCATTGACATGATGTAGTCGCGAGTGACGCCTTGGGTCGAGTGTGCACAGTTCACCCCAGTAACGCCGAATACTATTTCTTTAGGATGCTTCTTCTCTCACTTCGAGGACCAAGATCTTTCGTGGAGCTAAGAACATTACACGGCGAGGTATGCCAGAGATGTAGAGAGGCCTGTCAGAAGTTGGGGTTACTGGAAGGAGACCAGCACTAGGATGACACTGCGAGAAGTCGGGTTGATCTCCCTCCCAGAGCAAATCAGAAACCTGACTGATATAATATTGACTGCATGCAGTACATTCAGCCCAAACACTCTATGGGAAAAATATAAGGAGGCCCAAAGTGAGGATATACTCTCCAAAGTCCGAAGGAAATACCCGACATTAGAAATTACATTTGGTCCAGACAATTCGAACAAGGCTTTGATTATTCTTGAGGACAAATGTGTGGTCATGATCAATTAAGCATTACTGAAACTCAGCCCACCTCCACCAGTACGAGACTGACAAGACGAACTTCACGCAGATTACATACGAGAAAAGAGCTACAACGTCGAAGAGCTGAGTGCATACATCTCGGACAAGAAGCCGCTTCTAAATCAAGATCAGAAAAAAGCACACCAAATTATCATGGATCAGGTAGCAAACAACAAGGTGGTATCATTTTTCTTAATGCTTCTCGGGGCACAGGGAATCAGTTTTTAACTAATTTAATTCTGGCCGAAATCAGGGCCCAGGGAGAAGTTGCTCTCGCCATCGCCTTATCAGGACATGCGGCGACGTTAATGGAAAGAGGGAGGACAGCCCGCACTTAAGTTAATGGAAGGAGGGAGGACAGCCCGCACATAAGTTAATGGACTGAGGGAGGACATCCCGCACTTAAGTTAATGGAAGGAGGGAGGACAGCCCGCACTTAAGTTAATGGAAGGAGAGAGGACAGCCCGCACTTAAGTTAATGGAAAGAGGGAGGACAGCCCGCACTTAAGTTAATGGAAGGAGGGAGGACAGCCCGCACTTAAGTTAATGGAAGGAGGGAGAACAGCCCGCAAATAAGTTAATGGAAGGAGGGAGGACAGCCCGCACTTAAGTTAATGGAAGGAGGGAGGACAGCCCGCACTTAAGTTAATGGAAGGAGGGAGAACAGCCCGCAAATAAGTTAATGGAAGGAGGGAGGACAGCCCGCACTTAAGTTGCCACTTGACATCGCCAGGGAGGAAAATCCTACCCGCAACATAAACAAGACAAATGATCGGGCGCAGGTGTTCAAGACACGTAAAATAATCGTATGAGATGAATGCACCAAGGCTCACAAGAAAGTTCTTGATGCTCTTGGCGTCACTGTAAGAGATCTGAAAGGAAACGACAGCCTGATGGGAGGAGCTCTGGTACTCCTCTGTGGACACTTTCGTCAAACTCTGCCCGTCATCCCAAAGTCAACGCCGGATGATGAGATCCACGCATGTTTAAAACATTCAATTTTGTGGAGACATGTGCGAAAGATAACTTTAAGGCAAAACGTGAGAGTACATCTGTGAGATGAGAGTTTTCAAATGTTCTTAAACAAACTACTGGAGATCAGAGAAGGTAGATTATAAGTCTAGTCTTGGGCAAGAGAAAATTATCATCCGAATTTTGTAATCTGATGTCGTCCATCGCAGAGCTAAGCTAATAGTCTATCCGATTGTTTTCCAAAACTATCACAAATTGAATTGGTTGCGAGAGAGGGCCATTAGCCATTGTTGTTGCTAAAAATGAAGATGTCCACGATATAAACATTCAAATACTTGCCATGTTACCTGGCGTAATGACTGAATACAAGTCTATTGATAACCGTAGTAGATGCCGATGAGGTCGTCATTTTCCCACCAAAGTTCCAAAATTCACTTGATCCAGCTGGATCGCCACAACATCGTCCTTTACTTAAAGTGGGATCTCCAATTAATTTACTACGGAACCTCGACCCGCCAAAAATTTGCAAACGGCACAAGGCTGTGTGTAAAGAAGATGCTGGGCAATGTAACTGAAACGACTATCTTAACAGGAAGGGGAGAGGGTGAAGCAGTTTTTATCCCACGTATACCACTCATTCCGGTGGATCTCTCTTTTAACTTTAAGAGAAATTGCAATTTCCATGAGATTTACATTCTCGATCACTATCAACAAGTCACATGGGCAGTCTATTAAGTACTGCGAAGTGGATTCGAGATCGCCATGATTCTCTCACGTACAGCTTTATGTTGCTTGTTCAAGGGTGGGCTCACCCAATAATTTATTTATTCTTGCTCCTGAAGGTGAAACTAAAAATGTAGCTTATAATCAAGTTTTGAGTTAAATTAATATTATAGTGAACGTGTAAAAGACTTTACTTTATACTTTGTATGCTGTACTTATACTTAAATACATGTAAATAAAATTACTTCGATTTCACAATATATATATAATTCATTTCTTTTCCTGTCTAATAGAATATTAGGATAAATAAATACCGGGGCAACTCCGGGTAATCAGCTAGTAGACGATAACATTCATGATAGAGGGGAAAATATTACCTATATTTTAACATTACTGATGGTTCTACAGTTAGAGAGAGAAAATAAAATTGATATAATTGGTAGTACTGGTGTATCAGAAAAAAAATCTTCATTGTTACTATTCTACTGAAGATTCTGCATAAAGTATAGATATTATATGTTCTTTACTTACAACAAGTTAAAATATCACTGTTGATACTACTTAACATTGTTTTCAAGTATTAAGAGACTGGGTAGCTACTTTCCGAGGAACTATTGGTCAGTGTAAAGTACGTGAAAGTTATCTAATGGGTTTTGTTTTGTTGTTACCATTCTAGTCATTTGCATGTCCTTTGCTGAACTTTGCCTCCTTAACAGGTCTCCTGTAGGCCTGTATGTTACCTTCTATAACTGCAAAAATCATATGATAAAGGTACCTCTGATATACCATAGAGGCATCAAAGAGAATATGGTGTTAGTGTTTATATTTCCCTTGATCAGATGACACACGACAGAGTAATGTTGTCAGCATCGTACCTGCCCATATTTCTTTCAACAATTCTATAAGGAGTCAGGTACTCATTTCTACACTTGAGTTATTGGGTTGCCTCCGTCTGGATTTCAACAGCAAAAGTTGAAACAGTTTTATTAATTAACGACCACGCAGTTGCAAGGTTTCACATTATATCTGAGTCATACAAAAACATTTAGGACACAGATACAGGTAAGGAAGAGAAAATATAAAATTACACCACTGAAATAAAACATATAAAATTGGAAAGAAGGTAACAGAAAACAGGAGCACTTAGTTGTTTCCTGCAAGAAGCTGTGTCTGAGAGTACGTGTGGTGAAGTATTGTGAATATTTAAGTACAGACGTGTGAGGTGTGATGAGAAATCTTACAGGTTGGTGATAAAGAAGAGGTGGGGAAAGGGAAATAGAAAGATACAATGATGGTCAAGCTGAGAAAAGTGTGGGTGAAACAGAAGAATGTGGTTCGGTTAGAGGGTTGTAATATTTAGCAATGAAGGTTCTGGAACATCAGCGTCAGATGAGGAAAGAGAAGATGAGAGCTTAGTAGGGAGGGGCACGACTGTGGAACTTTATCATAGTTTACTGTAGTGACTTGTGTGTGCGCGTAAGTGTTTACGTGTGTGTGTGAGTGTGTGTGTATGAGTGAGTGTATGAGTGTGAGTGAGTGTATTTGTGAGTGTGTGCATGAGTGAGTGTATGGGTGAGTGTATGAGTGTGTGTGAGTGTGTTTGTGAGTGAGTGTGTGTGTGTATGATTGATTAATTGATTCATCTTTATTTCAAAAGGGTTAAGCACTGAGCACGCATGCCCGTCTGACATTCTACCTTTTATCATACATCTTTCACTCTATTCCAGACATTCTACAAATATGCTGTTCATGTAACAAACATAATTAACATTGAAGCTGAGAGACATAAAATAAAATATAACATTTACGTTTCGCTCTTAAACATTCACTCAGTACAGAAGTAACTACATACATATATAAATGACTATCTACTAAATAAACATTTCTGGACTATTCAGAATAAACAATTAACTGTATTCGGTGTCTGTAAGAGCAGTTTAAGATAACTTCTAAGTTTTATGATTCATGGAGGCATGTAGTCGACATCAAATAGATATTGGGAAAGTTTTTTGTTGTAAATGAGTTAATGTATGAGTGTGTTTGTAAGCGTGTGTGTGTGAGTATTCGTATGAGTGTGTGTGTGTTTGTGAGTGTGTGTGTATGAGAGTGCGTGAGCTTTTTTGTTAGTGTGTGTATGAGTGTTTGTGCTTGTGTCCGTCGGTGTTATTTACTTATATCCAAAACATTTTCAAGTGTTACAAAAGTTTAAACGATTGTTCTAGACAGTAGAATAAGAAATCACGTCTTGTCAAGGAAGATAAGCACATATTTCTGATACTGACTGAAAACAGGAGGTAATGGAATAGCGACATAATGAGAATGACAGACGAAATCTTACCACGAAAGCCTTTGAAGTAGAATCCACCCAGTAAAAGAAGAAAGGAGTGAAAAAAAAAGAAAATTTGATCTAAATGATACAGATGTTGTTGATTGGGACGTATGATGATTTGCTTTGATTATGAATGCAGTTGAATGATATTAATGTATACTGCTCACAAAAAAAAACAAAAAACAAATACAATGTTGCTATTTAAACTGGAGTTTGCTAATCAGACAAAGGCAAATTGCTTGAAACGTTCAATTGGACATCATCTTCACGCGGTGACCTGAAATGTACTCAAGTAGATGATTCATGACAGGTTAACGAGAATCCCGTGAAACATACTGAACACAAAACTCACTGATCATGTTATTGAATGCCTATAAAAGATTGATGCTCCTCGAATCAATTCATTTGAAAATTTAATGCGCAATTATGGCTCATCTCACTACAGAACAACGACTCATCATCATTGGACGTTTACAGACTGGACAGTCACAAAGTGTAGTGGCCAGACAATTTAATGTGGTTAGAGGCTGCATTAACCGCTATTGGAGACGATTTCAAGAAACGGGCTTAGTTGCAAACCGGCCACGTGGTGAAAGACCCATAGCCACAACTCCTATCGAAGACCGCTTCATAACCCTGCGTCACCTCAGGAATCTATTTGCATCTGCGTCCTCAACAGTCCAGTCAATGACAGCAGCTCGTTGAATGTCAGATCAAACGATCAGGAACCGGCTGCACGACGCTGGTCTTTGGGGTAGAAGACCCTACAGAGGTCCTGATCTTATGGACCGGCATCACCAGAACCGCCTGCAGTGGGCAAACCAGCATCGTCAATGGACTGTTGCGAATGATTGGAGAAGGGTTTGGTTTAGTGATCTGCTCCAGTGACACGATAGACGGAGAAGAGTTTACCTCAGAATCCTTGAGCCCAGAGCTGCGCGGATGAGGGTCCTCCATATTGGTGGTGGAGGTGTACTGGTGTGGGGAACGATCAACTTCATGGGAAGAAGTGATCTTGTACAAATTTAAGGACGGCTGAAAGCTCAACGAAAAGTCGTTTAAATTATTCGTCCTCACGTCCTTCCACTTCTGGGTGCACCAGGGTCGATTTTTCAAGCAGGATAACGCTTGACCTCAAGTGGCCCAACTCACCACACACTTCCTAGCTGAAAACAACGTTCAAATCATTCTGTGGTCATCCATGCCATCAGACATGAACCAAATAGAAAACTTATGGGATGAACTCAACAGACAAGTCCAGCAGCGGGACGTGGCGCCAACCAATCTCCGACAGTTATCTCTTGCACTGCAGGAGAAGTGGACAGCCATCCCACAACAACAGATCCAACGGCTAATCGGATCCATGTCAAGGAGATGTCGTTCTCTGATACAGCGCAGAAGAGGCCATACACCTTACTGAAACGGAGGCCTCAGTCACAAAGAATAAAAGTCCAAACCAAACTTAATGAGCATTATTTCATTGTTAAAGTCTTAAAGTTTCTTCATGCCAAGATTTAAACATTAATTCCGTAAAATAAAATTTTGATACAAGTTTGAAATTTGGTGACCATTACGACTACAGTAGTGTTGCATTTTTGTTTCTTAACAGAATAGGTTTGTTTCTGTTTTCTGCTGTACCTCCATGTGTACTACTGTACTTCAGTAGAAGATGCCATATTTATAAGCACCAATCTTTATTACTCATGGTTACATTTCTGACTTGTGGGCCTTATCGTATATAACTCCTTTAACTGTTGCTCATAAAAGTATTTAATCATCCCTCTAATGCTATTCACATGCAATTGACAACCCAGGGATTCACTCGACATTAAAACTGAATCAAATAAAGTAAGTGCCTTTGCCGATCGCATTAATGACGAACACATGATGATGATGTGCGATGAATCATGTTGGTAAAATTACATAGTGTAATAGCCCAAAATGATGAGAAAAACAATCAACAGAAATCCAGACAGCTTGCGTCTCAAAACAATGACAGCCGTCACGGGATATTATATGAAATGATTCTAATCCTAAACTGAAAACCTTTGCTCACAAACATTCTAACCGACTATAACGAACACTAGTTCTACATTTACATTACTATAAAATAAAGCACGTCCTAACTCGACACAACCTAGCTCTCACCGGATCAAAATGTAATCACCTGCCCAACATTCTCACGAACCTGAACTTTGTAGAAACGCATGAGTTGAACACATAATCCCAGCATAATTTTATCCACTGTAAATTCATTAGTATTCGGGAAGATTTAAGACGAATTTCATTTCACTCAAAACTTTTCATAAGTCGCATCTCTCTAATCGTCAGCAATACTTTTTATAGGATGTTCCATAGAGACATGGAGACAGTCAGCAGAAGAAATCACTGTAAACAATATACAGACGCCGGGGACAGTCAAGAACACAACAAAGGACCTTCGAAAGTGGAAATCCCTTGCTACCGTTAGCCCGGTTCTGTTTGACACTAAAGAGACACGTAGACGAGGCACTCTTAGATCGAGGGGTGTACGAACTTGACCGAAGCGTCATCGTCCACATGTTTATTAGTCGGATTCAGAGGATATATATACATAAGAATATTGGCTGGCAATCAGTGTAGATAGAGGGAATTACCGGCGATATCTTGTGTAGTTGTGCCTATAGATGTGCTATAAATTCCTGTGTATTGTGGTGATCGTTGGCTATAATCTGCCTGTGTGCACGGCATGTGGTGTAGATTATGTAGTTGTGCAGTAAACTGTGATGTAGGTTTTGTATTTGTGTAAAGATATGGAAATTCTGAGCATGAAATTCACTGTGATTTATAGGTATGTTGGATGGGAAACATGTTTCATTAGTTATTATGCCCTCATGTAAATTGATCTTGTGCTGCAGCATTGCGGTTATACAGATGTGTGTCATGGCAGCGGTAGCTGCCTGGAATAAGTACCACTGCACATTACATTCGTAGTGTAGGCTACGTGTAGGCGGTCACGATGGGGGAGCTAGATTGACCTCGAGTACCGCAGTTCATTGCCAAGGATTGTTGGTCTGTAACATCTGGATAAAATATCCACCCCCCCCCTCCCCATTCCACTAGTTATAAAATGTAAACTTGCACCAAACAAGTTTTAAAGACAGAAGAGACAGAGAGACAGAGAGAGCGAGAGAGAGTGTAGGTGTGTGTGTGTAAGAGAGAGAGAAACAGAGAGAAACAGACAGACGGAGAAAGTATTTACGATTGGTATGTGATAAGAAAAAGCAACTAGCTTCTAGATCCCTCAGTATTCCAGTGGTTGTTATTGTTGCATCAGATAAAATTGTATGCACATGCAAAAAGAAACAAAACTGATTCATTCCAATTTACCAGGTACTAAATCTTGCATATTTGCATATTTCAGATAATTATGTAAACTAAACTGAGTAATGTAGTATATAAATCTCCGCAATATACACACACACACACATATCATACAGTAAATCTGTCAAGCGCTGTAGAGGTATCTAATATGTTTTCAGTGATTCTTCTGGTGCGGGCAAGATTACAACTTCCCTACTTCTATTTGTTGAGAGATAAACCACCCTTGTGGAAAATAACGATATTTATTACTATTTACACACATACATGCAGGTTGTAGGAGACAATGATACTACCTGGAACCTCTACGCACTAAATGATAGGGAACTAGGGTAGATGTTTCAGGCGCCTCTGGTGGAACTACCCCATAGAAATCATTTTTGCGTATTGTAAGCACGTAAAGGCTGCGAATCTGAAACACAATAACATTTTCTCATCAATACAAAAGAACACTTGGCAAGACTTTACATGTTCTCTTTAACAATAACTATAAAATTCCGACTGAAGACACATTTCTATAGGAAATCAAATAAAAGCCCAATAATAAATAGAAATGATTTGAAAAGAAAGCAAAACTAAAGAAAAATTAGATAAGGGCTTAAGTTTAAGATAAACACAAAAGAGAATGAACAAGATAATAGCATTTATGACATATGGGATTTTTTAAACCATTATACGGAACACAGCGGAAGAATCCCTAGGATAAATGTGATACATGAAAGAAAGAATTCTTTTAACTGTGTCTGCAAGGAGGCAGTCATAAAAAAGAACATCAAGACAAATATGCTTGAATGACAAGAAAAAAAAACCAAAAGTGAGAAGAATTAGCATACACACACAGTTTTAAAAAACTCAGAAAGTTATTTGTCATAAAAAACGACAATATATGAAAGACATGGTGAGCGAGATGTAGACATGCCATCAAAGTAGGAAAATCAGGAAATTCTATAAAGAACTGCGAACAGTACAGCAAGGATAAAAACAACCTTTGTAGAGCTTGAAATATTCTAATGGGAACATGATAAATACTGAAGATAAAATGTGTATCAGATATGAAAAATCTTTTGGAAAGTTGATAAACTGTGAAGTACCTATAAGTACACTACCATGGGAAGAAATGGAGGCTTGTGACTCTGATGTGAAGGAACCTGACTTAGAAGATGTCATCAACAGTATCTTGCTTACGAGAGACAAGAAATTAAGAGGGCAAGATGGAATTGCTGCAGAATTAAGAATCAATCTGCACACTTATACAACAAATATAGATAGAAGAAAACGTCCATAGGGAATGGAGAGAATCATTACTGATCCCAATATTAAAAACTGGCATAAGATCAAGTGTAAAAACTACAGAGGAATATCATTTCTGCAAATAAGTTGCAAGATATTACATAGTATACTATTAAATAGATTAAGACCATACAGTGAGGACATACTGGGAGACTATCATGCACATTTCAGGAAGGATAGATCGAAAATAAACCAAATATTTTTTTCCACTTGGGATATAGAAAAGAACTAAATAAAATCTTCAGGATTTTTTAATTCAAAAAAAGCTTATGACTGCATAAATAGAAGCAGATTATGGAAAATTATGAGAGCCTTATATACGAAATAAATTCATCAGTTGACCTAAATATACATAAGGGATACACAAAATATAATAATGTATAAAGGAAGGAAATTGGAATATTCTTTATAAGAACTAGTTTAAAATAAGAAGACACATTATCCCTACTATTTTATGACCTATTGTTAGAAAGATAATTAGAAAAGTGACAGAAGAAAACAATACAAAGGAACAAATGAAAATACTTGGATATGCTGACGTCATCGAAATAGTGGGGGGAAAATGTCTAAGACGTCTTCAATACTGGCCACACCAGAAAAATATGGAGTTAAAAGTTGGCCTGACCTTTGACCAAAATAAGATATTATATAAAGATATTAAATGACCAGAGACATAATTATAAAATAGAGACATAATCAAGATTGTATAACTGTTACAGGTATGACCATCAGGAAAACAGAAACATACAAATATTTAGGCATAACTTTCACAGAAGAAACATCTTATGCGAGGAAATTACACGCAGAGTACAGACAGGGAAGTGTGTCTGAGTGGCGAAGTGGTTAGTGCACTGGTCTCTCATGGCGAAGGTCGGGGGTTCGAATCCGGCCGGAGGCACCCCAGTCACCCAGCTGTAGAAATGGGTACCTGACTTCTTCTGGAGTTGGGGAAGGAAAGGCAGCCAGGCGTGATACTGACCATATCACCCTCTAGTGTGCTGACAGGTCAAGGAAAATATGGGCACTAACACCATATCCCTATGTGCCTCTAAGGCATGACAGGATTACCTTTACCTTTTTTTTTACAGACAGGGAATAAAATGTACTTCGCCTTGCAACACCAGTTAAAATTCAAAATTATGTCCCAAATCACCAAGACAATAATCTAAACACTTATAATAAGACCAGCCGTCATGTATGGATTACAAACATGAAGTACAACATAGAAAGATGAACAACACTTGCAGGTCTTTAAGAACAAGGTCCAAAGAAAAATCTTTGGCTCATAAAAGATACCAGGAGTGGGGAATAGAGAGCTAGAAAGAGCACTGAACGCAGCAGCATATTTAAATGACAGCGAATTATAAAAGTCTTTAAACTGAGCATTCATTCATTCATTCATTTGCATGTCCCATGCGGAACTTTGCCTCCCAAGCAGCACTCCTGTAGGCCTCTCGGTTGTGAGCAAGATGGCATGCAGCTGCTGCATCCATTTATAGATCGTCAACGATGTCTTGCAGCCATCTTCGTTTTGGTCTTCCTCTTTTTCTTTTTTCCATTATGTATCCTTCCAATCCGGTCTTCTCTAAATTATCATGACGTTTAATGTGTCGAAAATATTTAAATTTTCTCTATTTAATCCTCTTTACTAGCCAGCCTTCTTCAATATTAAGTTCTTGTAGTATGGATATATTTGTTCTTTTTTGTATCCATGATATTTGGAGAACTCTTCTGTAGCATTTACATTCAAAGGCATTTATGTGTTTCTCAGCTGTTTTGTTAAGTGTCCAGGTCTCACAGGCATATGTTGCGATGGGAAAGATGCATGCCCTTAAAAATCTTATTTTTGTAGTTCTGCCTGCTCCTCTCCACAGATTCTTTATTTGTTTTATTTTCTGAAGAGCGATAGATGTCCTCCTTTTAATTTCCCTCATTGTATCTCCATTATTAGTTAGTAGTGATCCAAGATATTCAAAACTCTCCACTTCTTCCAGTTTTTCCTCATTGATACATATTTCAGCTGCCTTGTTTTTTTGTCAGTTGTCATCAATTTAGTTTTCTTTGCATTAAGATAAAGGTTCTGCTCTTCTCTGTTCTTACGGACTGACATAATTAGTTTTTCCATTCCTTTTTGTGTTGTGGACAGTAATACTGTGTCATCAGCATATCTAATCTCTGTTATTTCATAACCTCCAATTGTTATGACATCGTAATATTCTTTGTCTACATCTTCTCTAACATTCCTCATTATATTTTCAGTATACAAGTTAAATAAGTAGGGTGACAATATGCACCGCTGACGGACCCCTTTTTTATGTCAAACCAAGCCATTGTTTCACCATTTATTCTTACTGCTGCTTGTTGGTTTAGATACAACAGTGATGTTAATTGTATCAAATGTGTTAGAAATCCCATTTTTTCCCATTATTTCCCAAAGTTTCTGGTGGTGTACACAATCAAATGCCTTTGAGTAGTCTATAAAGGATAAATATAGATTCACATTAAACTCTCTGCATTTCTCTATTATTAATCTTAGATTGAATATATGATCTCTTGATCCTCTTCCTTGCCTGAAACCACCTTGGACCATATTGACTTCTTCTTCTATTTTCTTTTGAAGTCTACCCATTATGAATTTTACTGGCATGACTAATCAGGACAACAGTTCTGTAGTTTGTGCTTCAGGTTACTCTTTTTTTGGCAGTGATATGAATACAGTTCTTTTCCATTCTTTTGGCCAAATACCTGAATGCCATATCTTTTTACATAGTGCATGATAGATTGTTGCACACTCCTTTCCTCACGATTTAATAAATTCAGCTGTTATCTCATCACATCGTGGTGATTTACCATTTTTCAGATTCTTTATTGCCCATAAAACTTCTTCTATTGTCGGTCCAGGTCTCCTCCAATAATAATTCACACTGTTGATTTCTGTTTCCACAGTCGGTTGTTTCATACATTCCTTTGCAATATTCTTTCCATCTTTATAGAATTTCCTCTGTCTCTGTCAATGTATTCCCCATCTCATCACAAATTACACTTAGCTTAGGTGTGACATTTATCGTCAATGTCTTCATTTCTTTAAACATTTCAGTATCTCTTCCACACTTCTGATGTTCTTCTATTCTTTCACAACAATTTTGTATGTATTGTTTTTTTGTCTTTTCTTATGTTTCTTCGTACTTCTTTTGTTAAAGTTTTATATTTCTCTTTGTTGTTGTTTGTCACTTTCCATTGCGTCTTCATTTTTCTACGTTCTTTTATCAGTTCTAGTGTACCTTCTGTAATCCATCCATTCTTTTGTGTTTTCTTTACTGGAACCATGTCTTTAGCTGAACAGATTACGTTATTTGGGTCATGTAGAGAGAATGGAAGACAAATGAAAATGATGAATGTACAAGAGATGAAAGAAAAAAGACCGTGAGGTAGACCAATACAAAACAAGAGAGAAGATATAGAAGAGGCTATGTGAAGATAGTGACATCAACTGCAAAGAGAAGATTAGGAAATGGGAGGAATGGATGCGAACTTTATGTGCAGTAATTAGCGGGGAAAACTGTAGAAGAACACGACTTCTCTTTACTAACTGAAAATACAACCTTAATACTTGTCATTACATCCTGACTCTGGCGAGAAACACAGGAAAGTGTACGGTGTTTACAAGATGGCGGAGAGGTAAAACTGTGATGTAACAGAAAAACAAAGGACAAAGAAATAAATTAACAATCATAACCAATAATTGTAGATAACAGTTCCACAGCAGAAACTGTCCTAGTATTATCTTAGGCTGAAGTCTCTTTTTTAATGAAAGATACTCAAAATGATCACTCAGAATCTGATCTTTCACTTTTACTCAGTAAACCAGCTCTGAGGCTTCTGATATGATGCAAAATGACACAACACGTTAGACTGTTTACACAGAGAAAGAAAGATTTAGACCTAGGACAATATCTTTTATTTCTGCCCTGCGACTTTGCATTTGTTTATCATCATCATCTGGTGCCGTACCGACTGGCGTTGGCTATTATGCTTCTCCAGAGTACACGATCCTTCATGCAGGCCATCAGCTCAGTTGTTGATCTTCTCTCACACCATCCAGTCAGACTGTCCAGTATCATTTCTATTGGTTTTCCTCTTGATCTTCTTCCTTCTATTTTTCCTGTTGTTATAATATTTTCAATGCCCCTTCTTCCCTTCTTCTCATTGCATGTCCTATGAAAGTACATTGTCTCTCTCGCTTGTTAATTAAGTCAGAGCTCAATATATAAAACCGAGAATATCTGCCAGCTCCACAATTAAATCCACAGGAAAGAAGACAGTATTGATATATAAGGGAAAGGTACTATGTGGATCTTGTCAGAATCTGCACTAATTAAACAAGGTAAGATCCTACGCTGGACTTTGCTTGTAGTGACTGGCTGACGTTTTTGCTTATAGTGACTGGCTGACGTTTTTGCTTGTAGTGACTGGCTGACGTTTTTGCTTGTAGTGACTGGCTGACATTTTTGCTTGTAGTGACTGACTGACGTTTTTGCTTGTAGTGACTAGCTGAGGTTTTTACTTGTAGTGACTGGCTGACATTTTTGCTTGTAGTGACTGACTGACGTTTTTGCTTGTAGTGACTGGCTGACGTTTTTGCTTGTAGTGACTGGCTGACGTTTTTGCTTGTAGTGACTGACTGACGTTTTTGCTTGTAGTGACTGGCTGAGGTTTTTGCTTGTAGTGACTGGCTGACGTTTGCATCTTGAAACAACATGATAATGAAAATGACAGCATTAGACATTTCTATGTTTATTATTTAGTTGCAACAAAACCCTATGTATTTTTTCTTTTAAATTATTATCAGCTGCCTTCGAAGAAAAAAAAAGCATTTGCAGATACATTGATTATGGTTGTTATCTTCCACTGTTTTTTTCTGCTGTTTTTTTTTTTTGTGTGCTATTTTTCTTTCTCTCCGGTTTGTACATCTGTATCATAGTACTTTCTGTCTGGTACAGTTGTATCATACAATTTATCTATCTCTCTTCCATAGTAATATTTTGTATTAAAGTCCTCTTTGTATCCTTTCTTTGATATGTAGTATAACTTATTTGGGTGGGGGGGGGGGATATCTCAGATTATTGTTATAAGTAAACACGTATTCATTGCAATTGCCTGTTTTATCACACTGAAAAATGTTTAAATGTCAATCAGTTATAAACCTGTTTCTTGCCTTTCTCTGGTTCAGCTGCCCTTTGCAAAGTTTTCACTCCTGAAGTAATTCCCTTACTCAGATAAAAATAATTTTCTTGAGAAATTTCGGTGGAATAGAAATGGGAAGGGAGTTACTGAATACTTTAAAACTGTGATTTGTGTTAGAAACGTCCCACTTTTCAATTTATTTAGACTTTCCTAAATACAGCTTTGAGCATTGGTTCACAAGGCGTGCAAGATATACCAACCCAGCCAGTGTTGGTTTAAGCAAGGTTAACTCCAAGACAGTGGCAGCTACAATAAACACAGTATTATACAATTATAGCTGAATGCTTACTCCATAACGAGAATCGAAGCAATTTTGCCCCACCCCAGTGAAGAGACAGTCATCAATAGCTTGAAAGCGCACTACACAATTGTCAAATATTTGCAGATCTCCAAGCTTTAAATTGGAAACATCGTCAACAGTGATGCTTCCATGAGGTTTTCTGAAGCGAAAAAAAAGACAATAAAGTAATTGTTGGTATTCATATATTGTGATAATTATTCTTGAAGTCAAATAATATATCCGTCAATGTCTATATTCAGGTTATTAGGTGAGAGATGAAAGAAATGTTGACTGCGGTAAAACTGGTTCAAGTCATGCCACCTTTACTCACTCCTTCTATATTCTTTCTCATTTTGTTTGTTTTTTTTTTGTTCTAAAACCGAACCATACATCTCTGTATTTCACTACTCTGTTCAATTTCAGCTGCTCCTTCATTTGATCATTTAGTTATTGATTTATAACACTTTCTTAGTCTGATAATTTGTCTCTGAGTTAGACTTTTGCCAACAATGTTGAAGGTTGTGGGTTCGAGTCCAACCTGAAGCAATAAGACTCAACTGGTATTTAGCTAGTGGTCCGAAAGTCCTGTGTAATTTGTTGCGCTCATTAAAAATTCACTGACCTCTGGAAATCGCAAAAAAAGAATAAGCCCCGGAGAAAATTCTAGAAGAAATCTGTCTCAGAAATTGGAACGGGAGATTGGAGATTTTGCCAGCAGCTCATCATTATTTTTTTCCCAAATGTGTTCCGAGAGTTCATGAGAAGAGCATCACTTTTCGTTATAGTATCTAAAACTCCGCCATGTCTGGGGACACAGTTTTCATACAACTCTCATTATCAGGACAATGTTAAGCAATCTTTTCATATAATTCTAATTACACACGTAAGCCGTTAAGATATAACACAGACAAAACGTATTTTGAAAAGAGAGATGAGTGGCTGAGAACTAGAGCGACTAATCAAACACTTACTCGTAAAGTCTGGCACAGGTCACGTTGTATATAGCCAGTGTTGTATGTCTGGAGCTTCCTTCAGTAGGGACAAACACGTTCAGGCGCAGAGTCTTGTAGTTTACCACTTCTTCAACAAACAGTACGGGATCCTGCAGCGAGAAACAAACGTCGGCCGAGAATTCAATGAGTTCTTGTTTTCTTAAGTGTGACACAAACGAGTTAAATTGTGATAGGAGCTACGGTGGTATAGTGGTTAGTGCACTCTCCAGCCGACCAGAAGAACCGTGTTCGATTTCGCACTTAGAAGGGACTTTTTAGGACCAACAGGAATTAGGGTCAACCTGCCTTCAAGAAATGAATAACTAGGGCTTTAGTGAAAAGATAGGCAGTACACCTACCTTAAAATATGTAGTGATCCAGAAAAGTAATTGTACTAACACTTCACAGCCATTATATCTTACATCTTCTTATATCCTTCCTGTGCCGTTAAACGTCACACATGGCCCGTATGGTAGTTCGGGAAGATTTGTTGTCTTCGTCGAGTTTTTCAGTCTCATCAGTGGATGTTATGGCCACTGAACTGGCCTCTCTTAACAATGTCATCTTTAGAGTTTCACGTGACCGTCCTCTTTTTCTTCTACCTGTTGTATTTCACTTGATAGCTTGTTTGAGGATCCTCTGATTGTTTCTTCTCATCAAGTGGCCAACATATGTCCATCTCCTTTTCCTGATCACCCATGAGACTGGTTGTTGTTCAGTCATCTGTCTTATCTCTGCATTATTCTTAAATTCGTTCCACTTGATGCCGAGTATTTTCCTTAGGCATATGTTTTCAAAAGAGTCTAATTTCTTGTCTATTTCTTTAGTTGTTTTCCAGCTTTCGCATGCATAAATGAGGGTGGATGTTACATTTAAATTGAATATTCTTAACTTGGTTTTTTTGCTTATAACTTTTGAATTCCATATATTCTCAAGGGTCTTGAAGATCGATGCTGCTTTTGCAATTCGAATTCTAACTTCCTTTCTGCTGTTAATATTCTGGTCTATGTAGCTGTCCAGATATGCACAATGGTTTACTTCTTCAACAGCTGTTCCTACTAAGTATATTTGTCTTTCGTGGTTAATGATAAGTTTCGTTATTTTTGCTTTATCCTTGTTAATTTCAAGTACTATTTTGCTGGCCAGTGAAGACGGAATCTGTTTTTACTTGCATTGATTTCACATTGTCACTGATAAGAGTTATGTCATCTGCAAAATCAAGATCTTCCAGTTGGGTCTCATGTACCCAATCAATGCCCGTTTTACCTGTGCAGCATTGTTTTTCATTTTGAAGCAAGGGAGATAATATACATCCTTGTTTCACACCTGCTTCAGTCTGGAACCATTCGCTCATTCCTTCTTCTGTTTTGACTGCACAAACATATCCTTTGTAGAGGTCACTAATGATGGTGACAGTCTTAGATGTTTTTCCATATATTCTTAAAATTCTTCACAATGAATCTCTGTCTATGCTATCAAATGCCTTTTTAAAGTATATGAATTTCATAATTAATGGTCTTTGCTTATCAATATGTTCTTCAAGTATTATTCTTTGAGTATAGATCTGGTCGAGACAGCTTCTCCCTTTTTGAAATCCTGCCTGTTCTTCTCTTTTTGCAACATCCACTATATTTTGAGTAACACAATAATTGATGTATAAGTATACAACTATACACTAAACACTGCAGTAAAGCTGTGATACTAGAATGTATAAAATCGGAAAAAAGTAGGTGCAGCTTTATTACTTAACGATTACAAAGTTGTGACGTTTCGGCGTGAGCCTTAATCATACAAAAACATACAGGACGAAGAAATAGGGAGAGGAGATAAAATATAGATTTACATGAATACTGTTTAAAAAATAAACAAAAAAAAACAAAAAAAATTTTTTTAAAGGAGTACTTAGCTGTAAATTGCAAGGTGTGGCTTGTCTGGCGGTGTGTGTCAGGAATGGATCTGGTAGGACGTGAAAATTGTTTAAATAGAGACCTGTGACATGTGGTCGGTGGGTTGTAATTAGGGGTGGTGGATGGGGAACCGGGGAGGGGAGAGAGAGTGACGCACTACTGGCCTAGCTGGGAGAATTTGAAACAGGTGATTGGGGAAGAGGTGTTGCAGAGAAGAGGGGTTGCAGAGAAAATAGCGGGGTTGCAGAGTGATGCTGTGAGGAAGTTTGAAAAGTAAGAATGGGTGGATTTAGTGGAGAGGTACTATAATGATTGAAGAAGATGATGTTACGTGTAACTAAACAGCGAGTTTAACCCATGTGGTTCCAGCGTCCCATAATTATGAATGCAGCGGTTCTAAAGTGCCAGGCGGCTTGTGTCATCTGCGTGACATTGTTTAATGGCTGTTACCAGAAAATCAGATTTGCCTCTGTGGTTGGGGCCATTGAAATGATTTGGGACTGGTTTCGAAGCATGCTGGGTGATGTCGTACAGATGTTTTTGCATGCGGTCCCCTAATCTGAGGCCAGTCTCACCGATATATGTTATCCTGCATCTTTTGCACACGATGACATATATCACATTTCGGGACTCGCATAGTACCTCTCCACTAAATCCACCCATTCTTACTTTTCAAACTTCCTCACAGCATCACTCTGCAACCCCGCTATTTTCTCTGCAACCCCTCTTCTCTGCAACACCTCTTCCCCAATCACCTGTTTCAAATTCTCCCAGCTAGGCCAGTAGTGCGTCACTCTCTCTCCCCTCCCCGGTTCCCCATCCACCACTCCCAGTTACAACCCACCGACCACATGTCACAGGTCTCTATTTAAACAATTTCCACGTCCTACCAGATCCATTCCTGACACACACAGCCAGATAAGCCACACCTTGCAATTTATAGCTAAGTACTCCTTTAAAAAAAATTTTTTTTAGGTTTTTTTTTGTTTATTTTTTGTAAACAGTATTCATGTAAATCTATACTTTATCTCCTCTCCCCATTTCCTCGTCCTGTATGTTTTTGTATGATTAAGGCTCACGCCGAAACGTCACAACTTTGTAATCGTTAAGTAATAAAGCTGCTCCTACTTTTTTCCGATTTTATACATTCCACTATATTTTGAATTCTGTATTTTTGACACAACTGATAGCAAGGTTACTCCTCTCCAGTTATTGCAATCGCTAAAGTTGCCTTTTTCGGTATTTTAGCAATGATTACTTTTTTTCCATTTAGAAGGGACCGTTTTCCCTACTGCAAGTAAATAGCACAAGACAAAACTTTAACCTGTGCTACAGAACTCTATCATATGTTTTGCGCTATCAGATGTATACAGATAGTCATTCAGACTGGCAGATAAGTGGGTAGTTAGGTGGACAGACAAACTATCAGACAGATTTGTATGTAGACAGACTGATCTACTTTCAATCTTTTATCTTTCAACATCGACTCTGTCGGACATATAAATAGACAGAAATGGATGGCTGGCTGGATGGATGGATAGATGGATGGATGGATGGATGGACGAACGTGTTATAGAATGTTTATTCTGGTGTGGGGTAGAAACCCTGTTGTTGTGTTAAAAAATTGTTGACTACAGGTCACCTGCTTGAACTGGCACGGAGAAAGGTATCTCCGTGTTCCGACTGGAGAGATCAGTCACGTGATCTGAGCTCATGGCATGCATGAAAGGGTCAGTTCTGTTTCTGATGTTGGACAGATGGGACGTGTGTTGATTATTCTGTTCTAGATCTCGAAGTGAGAGTTGTGTTAGAGTTATTCTGAGATGGTGTGATTCGTAGCATAAGTGTCTGGTTGCTTGTCCTTTTTAGGACAAAAATGTGTGTTAGTTTGTTCTGAAATGTCTGCTAGGATAGATCGATTCGCAGTATGAGTTTCTGCTTAATTGTCCTTTTTTAGGACAAAAACGTGTGTTAGAGTCACTTTGTAGTTTTGTAAGCTGTTTCGTCCTTTTCAAAATGGAATAGATTCGTGAAAGAAGATATGTTGGAGTTTTCATTGAGAATATAAAGTACCATGTTTGATGTTGCATTTTAGCCTGAGTGTCCCATGGCGATGTTAATGGCCCGGCCCATTTTTCTGTACTCATGTTGATTATCTCATGAGTTTCCAGTCCACATCCATCTACACCACTCATTTACATTTATCACTAAACTTTTGTTGACCTTTATAGCTGCCGAATACTGTGCTCTTTGGATTCATGTTGATTGTGTCAACTGAGGTGTTGAGTGTGCCAACTGTGGTGTTGAGTTAGGTTGTTAGTCATGTACTGGTCATGTTCGTGTACTGATTTGTAGTGGTTGTTTGTCCTGGGTTTCCGTTTGTTACTTGGTGTTTATCAATGTAGTGATTGTTACTTGGTGTTTATCAATGTAGTGATTGTTTGTACTGGGTTTCCGTTTGTTACTTGGTGTTTATCAATGTAGTGGTTGTTTGTCCTGGGTTTCCGTTTGTTACTTGGTGTTTATCACTGTAGTGATTGTTTGTACTGGGTTTCCGTTTGTTACTTGGTGTTTATCAATGTAGTGGTTGTTTGTCCTGGGTTTCCGTTTGTTACTTGGTGTTTATCAATGTAGTGATTGTTTGTACTGGGTTTCCGTTTGTTACTTGGTGTTTATCACTGTAGTGGTTGTTTGTCCTGGGTTTCCGTTTGTTACTTGGTGTTTATCAATGTAGTGATTGTTTGTACTGGGTTTCCGTTTGTTACTTGGTGTTTATCAATGTAGTGGTTGTTTGTCCTGGGTTTCCGTTTGTTACTTGGTGTTTATCAATGTAGTGATTGTTTGTACTGGGTTTCCGTTTGTTACATGGTGTTTATCAATGTAGTGGTTGTTTGTACTGGGTTTCCGTTTGTTACTTGGTGTTTATCACTGTAGTGGTTGTTTGTACTGGGTTTCCGTTTGTTACTTGGTGTTTATCACTGTAGCGGTTGTTTGTACTGGGTTTCCGTTTGTTACTTGGTATTTATCACTGTAGTGGTTGTTTGTACTGGGTTTCCGTTTGTTACATGGTGTTTATCACTGTAGTGGTTGTTTGTACTGGGTTTCCGTTTGTTACTTGGTGTTTATCAATGTATCGTCTGTTTGTCACTTACGAAGCAGTCAAGTAAACCTGCTCAGTAAAGAGTAATGTTATATTACACAGTGAATGAAGAATACAGATTCATTATTTAAGTCAGTTAGTTGCAACACACACGTATACTAACATAGTAAAGCACAGTTTGTTGGCAAAACTTGGACAGCAGTGCTGTAATAGACCCAATACATGTAATACTTGTTTAGAGTGTGTATAGTAATACTATTCATGGATGGATGGATGGATGGACGTGTTATAGAATGTTTATTCTGGTGTGGTGTAGAAACCCTGTTGTTGTGTTAAAAAATTGTTGACTACAGGTCACCTGCTTGAACTGGCACGGAGAAAGGTGTCTCCGTGTTCCGACTGGAGAGATCAGTCACGTGATCTGAGCTCATGGCATGCATGAAAGGGTCAGTTCTGTTTGGTATGTTGGACAGATGGGACGTGTGTTGATTGTTCTGTTCTAGATGTTGAAGTGAGAGTTGTGTTAGAGTTATTCTGAGATGGTGTGATTCGTAGTATGTTTCTGGTTGCTTGTCCTTTTTAGGACAAAAATGTGTGTTAGTTTGTTCTGAAATGTCTGCTAGGATAGATCGATTCGCAGTATGAGTTTCTGCTTGATTGTCCTTTTTTTAGGACAAAAACGTGTGTTAGAGT
Source organism: Achatina immaculata (assembly GCA_009760885.1). Classification (NCBI taxonomy): domain Eukaryota; kingdom Metazoa; phylum Mollusca; class Gastropoda; order Stylommatophora; family Achatinidae; genus Lissachatina; species Lissachatina immaculata. Next base: position 18,182,566 of record CM019714.1, read on the forward strand.
CACTTTGTAGTTTTGTAAGCTGTTTCGTCCTTTTCAAAATGGAATAGATTCATGAAAGAAGATATGTTGGAGTTTTCATTGAGAATATAAAGTACCATGTTTGATGTTGCATTTTAGCCTGAGTGTCCCATGGCGATGTTAATGGCCCGGCCCATTTTTCTGTACTCATGTTGATTATCTCATGAGTTTCCAGTCCACATCCATCTACACCACTCATTTACATTTATCACTAAACTTTTGTTGACCTTTATAGCTACCGAATCCTGTGCTCTTTGGATTCATGTTGATTGTGTCAACTGAGGTGTTGAGTGTGCCAACTGTGGTGTTGAGTTAGGTTGTTAGTCATGTACTGGTCATGTTCGTGTACTGATTTGTATTGGTTGTTTGTCCTGGGTTTCCGTTTGTTACTTGGTGTTTATCACTGTAGTGATTGTTTGTACTGGGTTTCCGTTTGTTACTTGGTGTTTATCAATGTAGTGGTTGTTTGTACTGGGTTTCCGTTTGTTACATGGTGTTTATCAATGTATCGTCTGTTTGTCCCTTACGAAGCAGTCAAGTAAACCTGCTCAGTAAATAATAATATTATATTACACAGTGAATGAAGAATACAGATTCATTATTTAAGTCAGTTAGTTGCAACATACACGTATACTAACATAGTAATGCACAGTTTGTTGGCAAAACTTGGACAGCAGTGCTGTAATAGACCCAATATATGTAATACGTGTTTAGGGTGTGTATAGTAATACTATTTTAGATGGATGGATGGATGGATGGATGGATGGATGGATGGGCAGGCAGGCAGGCAGACAACAGATAGATAGATAGATAGATAGATAGATAGATAGATAGATAGATAGATAGATAGATAGATAGATAGATAGATAGATAGATAGATAGAGATAGATAGATAGATAGATAGATAGATAGATAGATAGATAGATAGATAGATAGATAGATAGATAGATAGATAGATAGATAGATAGATAGATAGATAGATAGATAGATAGATAGATAGATAGATAGATAGATAGATAGATAGATAGATAGATAGAGAGATAGATAGATAGATAGATATAGATAGATAGATAGATAGAGATAGATAGATAGATAGATAGATAGATAGATAGATAGATAGATATAGATAGATAGATAGATAGATAGATAGATAGATAGATAGATGATAGATAGATAGATAGATAGATAGATATAGATAGATAGATAGATAGATAGATAGATAGATAGATAGATAGATAGATAGATAGATAGATAGATAGATAGATAGATAGATAGATAGATAGATAGATAGATAGATAGATAGATAGATAGATAGATAGATAGATAGATAGATAGATAGATAGATAGATAGATAGATGCACTTACTGGCCCTAGATCTGACACAACAGCAGGAATTAACTGAACTTGAACTAAATCATTGCCGGAGTTTTCATTCTGGACCTGGTCCAAGTTGTCGTAAGCACCGTTAAAGGCTGTTTGAAGACTGCAGGTCTCCTTCGAAATGCCTTAATTTGAATTAGATAATGTTACTTTGACGTTAACATAATGCCAACATACTACATTTGAAAGTTTTTTAAATTATTTTTTTTCTTTGCAAGCTAATCTGAAACACACATAACAATCAGTAGGCACACTAGCCTCTTACGAGAAAAAGAAATTTTGGAGTCTATGTAGATGTGTTTTACTGAAAACATGTTAAGAGTACTTTGTACAATTAAGGTGGAGCAATGAAAGAAAAATCAATGAAAATAAATATAATAATAAATATAATAATATTCACTGGAAACAGAAAAAGGAAGATACACTTGACGAAAAATAACAACAGCATAACAAAATGAAAGATTTGTGGGAAGAGAGGCAGAGAGCGACAGGGAGAAAATCGTAATTTACATTCCGTGTTTATTTGCTCACTAACGTCTTTAGATGTGTCAAATACGACTTTGTTTCCCTGGTGGTATATGTGTGCTGACTCATACTGTAAGGAGTGGCATCCAAACAAAAGAAACTTCACTAAGCTTAAGTCCAAGAACTTGTATGAACTCCCTGTAACTGCGAGCTGTTGTTGTTTGCAGCCAGTGCTGTAGAGATGTTGAGGCACAGCATCGTATCGGCGTGGGAGCGGGTTATGGTAGCTACTTTTTAAGTCCCGGAGTACAGCTAAATAGCAGGGGGTGTGCAATGCTTCTTTAGCAGACTCCACTACCAAGGGGACTATGGCGATCCCTGCCCCGTTAGCAGGCTACGCCTGTTACTGGGGCACCACGGAGAGGTAGGACAGGATTTGGTCAGCTACGGGACGCTAACGTATACAGATACACACCTTGGAAACTTCCATACGTTCATTCCCTACATTTAGCACATGCCTTAGATTTCATAATATCCTCCCCTAGTTTTCACACATTCCTTAGCTGTCACACATCCTTTTGATGTCAAAACGTCAACTATCTTTCACACATCCCCTAGCTTTCACATATGTCATCCCTTAGCTTTCACACATGTCTATACATTAGCTTTCAAGGGTCCCTTGGCTTTCACACATCCCCTAGTTTTCACACACGTCCTTCCCCTAGCTTTCATACATCCCATAGCTTTCATGCATATCCATACACTAGATTCCACACAATAGTTAGCTTTCACACATATCTTCTCCTAGTTTTCACACATGTTCATATACCGGCTTTCACACATCCCCTAGCTTTCACATATCCAATAGTTTTCATTTATGTCTATACACTAGCTTTCATACATTCATAAGTTTTCACACATCCCGTAGGTTTCAGACATGTTAGTACACTAGCTTTCAGACATTAATTAGTTTCTACACACATATCATCCTTTAGCTTTCACATATCCACTAGTTTTCACACATCACCTAGCTTTCACATAGGTCATCCCCAAACTTTCACTCATCCACTAACTTTCAAACATGTCATCCCCTAGCTTTCACACATCACTTGCTTTCACATAGGTCATCCCCAAGCTTTCACTCATCCACAAGCTTTCACATATGCCATCCCCTAGCTTTCACATAAGTCATCCCCTACCATAGCTTTCACAAATTCCCTGCTTTCAAACATGTCATCTCCTAACTAACACACACGTCCATCCCCTAGATTTCACACATGCCCATCGCTTAGCCGTCAAAACAACCACTAGCATTCACATATCCCCTAGCTTTCACACATGTCATCCATTAGCTGTCACACATCCCATAGCTTTCACACATGTCATCTATTAGCTGTCACACATCCCCTATCTTTCACACATGTCATACTCTAGCTTTCACACATGTCTATACATTAGCTTTCGCACGTCCATTAGCTTTCACACATCCACGAGTTTTCATACATGTTCATCCCATAGCTTTCATATATCCCCTGATTTTCATGCATGTCCATACACTAGATTCCACACATCCTTTAGCTTTCACACATGTCATCCCCTAGTTTTCCCACATGTCCAAACACATCCAAACTTTCACACATCCCCTAGCTTCACGCATGCCATTCCCCTAGCTTTCACACACCCCCTAGCTTTTACTCATGTCCATATACTAGCTTTCATACATTCCTAAGTTGGTTTGACATAAAACAAGGGGTCCGTCAGGGGTGCATATTGTCACCCTACTTATTTAACTTGTATACTGAAAATATAATGAGGAATGTAAGAGAAGATGTAGACAAAGAATATTACGATGCCATAACAGTTGGAGGTTATGAAATACCAGAGATTAGATATGCTGATGACACAGTATTGCTGTCCACAACACAAAAAGGAATGGAAAAACTAATTATGTCAGTCCGCAAGAACAGCGAAGAGCAGAACCTCTATCTTAATGCAAAGAAAACTAAATTGATGACAACTGACAAAACAAACAAGGCAACTGAAATATGTATCAATGAGGAAAAACTGGAAGAAGTGGAGAGTTTTGAATATCTTGGATCGCTACTAACTAATAATGGAGATACAATGAGGGAAACTAAAAGGAGGACATCTATCGCTCTTCAGAAAGTAAAACAAATGAAGAATCTGTGGAGAGGAGCAGACAGAACCACAAAAATAAGATTTTTAAGGGCATGCATCTTTCCCATAGCAACATATGCCTGTGAGACCTGGACACTTAACAAAACAGCTGAGAAACACATAAATGCCTTTGAATGTAAATGCTACAGAAGAATTCTCCAAATATCGTGGACACAAAAAAAGAACAAATATATCTATACTACAAGAGCTTGATATTGAAGAAGGCTGGCTAGTGAAGAGGATTAAAGAGAGAAAACTGAAATATTTTGGACACATTAAACGTCATGATAATTTAGAGAAGACCGTATTGGAAGGATACATAATGGGAAAAAGAAAAAGAGGAAGACCAAGACGAAGATGGCTGCAAGACATCGTTGACGATCTGGAAATGGATGCAACAGCAGCAGGCCATCTTGCTCACAACCGAGAGGCCTACAGGAGTGCTGTTTGGGAGGCAAAGTTCCGCAAGGGACATGCAAATGAATGAATGAATGAGTAGTTTTCAAACATGTTCTTACACTAGCTTTCATACATCCCCTATCTTGTACACATATCCTCCCCTAGCTTTCACATATTCACTAGCTTTCACACATCTGTGGGCGGGCACGCGAAGATCACTGGTGTACGAGGATGGGCGGAGCGTCCTTGCTCAAGTGATCCGAACTTATGAAGACCTATATATAGTCTAGTAATGGGTGACAAAGAGAGTGAGCCTGAGGAGATAGCAGGCTTAGTTTCATTTCATCTGTGCTTATACTGAGCCCCAGCCACCCTCTACTTTTTTAGAAATATTGTGGAATCATAACGTGCTGTTGATTACTTCATTATCGTCTTATGTGGAGACTCACTGATCCGATGATATTCCTTAAATACTTGGATGGGAACACACCAAGGCCCTGCATGTTTCATTTGCATGGAGAATATTATATTAGTGGTATCAGGAGACACCTAAACCAGCAGCAGTCAGCTGCGACAATCAATGATGTGCATTAGCACATGGTAAGTCCTGGAGGCGGAAGGAGGCAAAATAGCGGCAGTTATGTGTATTAATTCCGTGCGTTAGCACAAAGGTCAGAAATATGTTATATTCAGTGCGTTAGTACAAGGGTAAGAAATGTGTGATAATTGAATGCTTTAGCACAAGGGGAAGATATGTGTGATATTCAGTCCGTCAGCACAATCGGGAGATATGTGTAATAATTCAGTTCGTTGGCATAAGAAAGAGATATGTGGGATAATTCAGTTCATTGGCACAATGGAGAAGATGTGTAGTATGAGTAGGGGGATCACGGCAGCAGTTGTTGTAAGTGCAGAAGTGCAGTGACACCTGGTGATATTGGGAGATGCGAGTTTCATAAGGAACAATTTTTTATAAATAGGAAACTACGAGGTTTTGGTACGGTAAAGTAAGAGAACAAATATTGTAGGATTAAACCTCGAAAAAATCGTAGACAAAGCACTTTAGTGAGACGTGAGAGAAAGAAAAATCACAAGAGAATTGCCTGGGATTCGAACACGGACTCCGGTAGGACGAGCAGCCGTCTCAAGAAAGAGATATATATGCGAGTTTCATAAGAGCAGTAGTAGCTGCTATGTTAATAAGTGCGTTTGCACAAGTTAGATGAATGTATGTATATGCTTATAAGGGCTAAGAGAGTCGAGGCCAATTGGGTGCATATGATTTCAGTTGATACTTAGATAATTATACATTGTTTTGATGTTGAGCTTATTACATTCATTATGATACATGTTGATATTCTGTGTATGCAATGTCTGTTGTGGCGTTAATATGGTGTGTGTAGTGTGGATAAAAATACATTGATTTGGTAATGTGTATTGCCTGTCATATATTTGATATGAATGTATGTAATTTTTATAACTGGCATACAGTATCAGTGAGGGGAAATCCACATTCCTTAGCTTTCACACATGCACTAAAATTCACACATACCCTAACTTTCATACATGTCATTCCCTAGCTTTCACACATCCACTAGCTTTCACACATGCTCGATCTTTCGCACATGTCCATCCGCTAGCTTTTACACATGATTATCTCATATCTTTCACACATGACTATACCCTAGTTTGCACACATGTCCACACCCGAATTTTCACACATTTCCTAGCTTTCACACATTCCCTAGCTGCCACGCGTATGTTCATCACCTAGTTTTCACATATGTCCATTCCTTATCTTTCACACATTCCCTGCTTTCATACATATCATCATCTAGCTTACACACATCTCCTAGCTTTTATATATGTCATCTCCTATCATGCACACATGATCATCCCCTAGATTTCACACATATCCATGCCCTAGCTTTCACACACGTTCATACCCTAGCTTTCACAGATCATCTAGCTTTCACACATGTCCATCCCCTAGCTTTCACACATGTCCATCCTTATCTTTCAGACATCCCTTAGCTTTCGCATATCCCCTACCTTCCACACATCCCTTAGCTTTCACACATGTTCATCCTTATCTTTCAGACATCCCTTAGCTTTCGCATATCCCCTACCTTCCACACATCCCTTAGCTTTCACACATGTTCATCCTTATCTTTCAGACATCCCTTAGCTTTCGCATATCCCCTACCTTCCACACATGTTGTCCCCTAACTTTCACGCATATCATACCCTAGATTTCACACATGTCATTCCCTAGCTTCCACACAACCCTTAACTTTCACACATTTCATTCCCTAGCTTTCACACATCTCTTAACTTTCACACATAGCATTCCCTAGCTTTCGCATATCCTTTAACTTTCACACATTTCATTCCCTAGCTTTCGCATATCCTTTAACTTTCACACATGTCATCCCCTAATTTCACACATCCCTTAACTTTCACACATGTCATCCCCTAGCTTTCACACATCCCTTAACTTTCACACATTTCATTCCCTAGCTTTCACACATCCTTTAACTTTCACACATGTCATCCCCTAGCTTTCACACATCCTTTAACTTTCACACATGTCATCCCCTAGCTTTCATGCATGTTGTTTTCTAGCTTTCTCATAGCTGTTCTCTCTCTGAACAAGTCACACTAGAAAGCCAATCCTATGACCAAGTCCAATAGCAACCCAGTCGCTTGACCAAAAGACTACAGTTCACATCGTCACTTGTTTAAAGGTGTGTTGTAGTAAAGCCTTAACAGCCACGTAACACATATAACTCAAATACTGCTATAACTGGAATGCTTTTACTGAAAATAACAGGGACGAAATTTCACACCGTGCTCTTGTAACTACGAATTGCAGAGAACACAGGATAGACTAACATCTAAAGCTGTATATTCTGCAATTGTATTACTTGTGATGATTATGTTTAAGAATAAAATTATGCAAGAAAACATTTAACACTATTCTTTTTTTGTTAGCAAATGTTTGTCCACATAACGGCATTTTCGTTTCAATTTCCTTGTAAAATAACATTGAGTATTGATATATAATGTATCTTACCTGTAGACTGTCCATGTCCAAACAAGGCACACGACATCAGAAGAATGGCAAAACCTCTCAACGTCATGGCTGCTCTGTAGATTGGTGTGCAGGAATAAGGTAGGATCTTCCGTGCTTTCACCTTTTAAAGGGTTGGCGTTTTTTTTTAAATTTTTAAATCCCCATTTATAATTGCAAATGAAATGCAAAAAAAGATTCCATTGAAATTCGTTCTCCCAAATAAGTAAAAATCATGTCATATTTCAAGTGCAGATCTCCTACAGTTATATTTTTTATAAACACTGAATAATTCATTTCATTAAATTATATGGCGTATATGTTATCACATATCAAAACTTCCTCGAGAGACTATACTTATCTGATCGACAGAAGAGCTTATTTTGAAACGTACGAAATATCATTCAACCTACTGCAACATTTTGTTTTTGTCCATCGGATATTCCCTCATATCCACGGTTATTAGATTCTAATGCGTCAAAAAGATGCTTCTAACAGCGGATATTTTAGAACCCTATGCACTGTGTATATTAAATATACGAGGGCCATACCGAAAGTCGTGAGTAACATTGTTTTAAAAATCAGAATCTATAGAGAAGTTGTAAATGTATCACCTTAAACTGCATCATTTGCACTTCATATAGAGGCCACATGACGTCACATCAAGTGTCACGTGGCCACGTGGAGCATAAACAAATTGGCAGGTGCTGATGTTTCGTTTCGTCAACTTTCTATTAGTGAGTTTATCGTTAAAGAAGAAATCCCTGTTGCTGAAATTCACTAAAGACTTCAGCTTGCTTATGGAGATGTGTGTATGGGTGCTAGCAGTGTTAGGATGTGGGTGAACCATTTCAAAGATGGAAACTCGAACATCCAAGATATGCCTCTCAGCGGTCGCCCACGAACTGCCTCCATTGAAAAATGTGTGCCCGCTGGGTCCCACAGGAGAGAAAGCAGCGCATTTGTGCCTCGGTCAGCTGGAACAGAGTTCTACGGGAAGGGTATTTTCAAACTTGCAGAGGGATGGGGAAAATGTGTGTAGAGAAATGGAGATTGCGTTGAGAAGTGAAGAGAAGGATGCAGTTTAAGTTGATACATTTATATTTTTTCTATCTATAAATTCTGATTAAAAACATTGCTCACGACTTTCGGTGTGACCCTCGTGTATATGCTGTACATATGTGAGATCACCGTAAAATTCATTAAATCATCATATTATCATATTCTCTTCCTCCAGCTTTCCGAACCCGTAAGGCTGGATTCTGCAGATAAAGTTGGTCTTTATTAATATCTATTCCTAATCGTCTCTCTACAGTTGGTGACATCAATTTCCTTTATATCCTCTTCTATGTTGTCCCGCTATCTCTGTCACGGTCTACTTCTTGGTTTACATAAATCATTTTTCATTTTCGTTTTTCTTTCATTCATTATACATGACTCAACCAACGTAATCTGTTCAAGATGTTTATGATTCGCTGTGTTTTAAATAAGATGCTAAGTTCATTGTTATTTCTAGCTTTCCATTCCCCATTGTTGGTATTCTAATGGGTCCAAAGATTATTCTTAGGGTCATGTTCTCGAAGGCCTACAATTTTTTTCGTTTTTTCTTTGTTGTACTCCACGTTTTTGATGCGTCCATGACGGCTGATCTTATTATAACTGTGTAGATAATTATCTTTGTATTTTGGGACAGGAATTTGAATTTTAACAGATGTTGGGAGAAAATGTATATTTTGTCTGTCTGTACTATACTTTTAATTTCGTTATATGGGACTGAATCATTTCTTTCGACAATAGATCAGCCAAGTGAACAGAAAAGTTGTGTTGTTCGTTGATAACTGTCAGGCGAATGTTAACGTCACCAATGTGGTGGCCACAAAGCTTGTTTTCCTGGCTCCTAACACAACCAGCGTGCTGCAGCTGTACGTCCAAGGTATCATTTACGCCTTCAAGCAACAGTACAGAAAGTGAATAGCTCGTCATGCGCTGTGAGCTGTGGAACAAAAGCGTGTCGTCGAGTTCGACATCAAGACATCGATTAATTTTATGCACGCTGCAAGAATAGCGTCTGACAATCAGCGAATGTGATCTGCTTTAGTAAGTCACATTTTTACTATCTTACCCGAGCAAGTGATCAATAGAAACGCCTGAGATATTTATGACTTCCCCCTGGACTTGATCACAGAAGAAAGTGGGCGGCAATTGGTGATGGGTGTGCTACGTTTGGTATTTGATCATTTCAGCTGACAATGGTTTGCTGGCGACTGAAATGTACTCAGTGGAAGAGATCGTCGCTAGTTGCAGTAAATGCAAGGTAGACAGCAACCCTGAGGATATCACTAATGACTCCAGTGAGCCTGTCATGAATCAGACATCCACAAAGCATGTTTATTATGCTCTCTCTGTGAGCGCGTTCGAGACACTCTTGTTCATTTTTGGTATGACTGACATGACGCAGGACGTTTTTAATGGTGTAGCGAGCTTAGATGAATTTATTTGGTTAAAAGAACAGTTATCATTACAGAACGCAAAATCGCACATTTTTTACTGCTTCTTCTGAAAAGCTAGACTCTGCTTGATTTTAGCGTTACTTATAATGTAATTTAATGAATAAGATTTACTGTGTTTTGCGATTAATACATTATGTGTCCGAGAACGATAGCTTCAGCTGTTTGTTATGTGTTTAATGCAGAAAATGTGGTACACAGATATTCTGGTGCAGTTAAAGCCCTTGTAATTGGCCCCGCCTAATGGCAACTTCCCTTAATATCACCATATTTTGACGCTCCCATCGATGTGATATTAAGCGGGTTCGACTGTATATAAAGCACATTATATCCTAATATAAAATGCATTAAATAATCAATAAAATAATTAATATGCAAATAGAATAATATGTTTCAAAAAATAATCATCATCTGTCCTGTGTACTCCCAGTGAAGTATAATTCATTCATTCACCTTTCCATGTCATTGCGACTCATTGCTGCAAACAGGACTTGCCTCCATTCTTCTCTTTTCTTGCTCTTCTCCTCCAAACTGCCCACTCCGAGGACTCGCAGGTCTTCCTCCAGGCTGTCACGTCAACGTTTTCTTCGTTTGCTTCTTGGTCTGTCTCCGTTAATCACTTGAATATAAGCCTTTTTGTCTGTCTATTCTCGTCCATCCTCTCATATATCAGTCTCTTGCTTCTCATAACGATAGTTAAAAGTGGAGATCGAAATAACGTGTGCACTTCTTTGTTATTTCTGATTTTCTGTTCTTGTGATACTGGATATTTCTTAAATCCTACATCCTTCCTGTGCCCCTAAACGTCACACAAGGCCTGCATGGTAGTTCGCCAACATTTCCTGTCCTCGGCGAGTTTTTCAGTCTCATTAAGGGATGCTATGTCCACTGAACTGGCCTCTCTTAACAATGTCCACGGAATTTCATGTGGTTGACCTCTTTTTCTTCGGCATGTCATGTTCCACTTGATAGCTTGTTTAGGGATCCTCTGATTGTTTCTTCTCATTACATGACCGACATATGTCCATCTCCTTTTTCTGATCACATTTACGACAAGCTGTTGTTTGCCATTATCTATATTATAACAAAAATATTGTTATTATTATACCACAGAAACACATTTGCATTTAGTCATGGGGCTATAAAATTAATATCGTAAGACAGTCTTCAACATATGTAAGTGATTAGAGAAGCTGGTAGGATTATACTGTATCTGCCATACATGCTTGTAGACGTGCACTACATATACTTGTATCGTGAATCTGTCTATTATTACCGTGACTGAAAGTTACAGACACAGCAATACTTATACAGATTTGTATTACTATCATGAAACTTCTGCTATATAAATACTAACAAAGACAACACACAGTGAAGACTGTGAAGAAGTCCAGTGTGAATAAAGTAATTCATACTTCATTAATGAAAAAACTGAGTGATGACAAGCAAGAGTGAGAGGCAGTTGATAACGTTATACATTGTTCTGGCCAATCCACTTTCCGCCAAGAACTAGTTTGCCAGATGGAAAGGGCGAAAACCCAACTATCTCACATTACTTAAAAGCAACAACCATACAAAAAATGTAGTACAACAAAAGAGTACACACTTCCTGCATATAAAAAGTATCACAGAATTCTCTCACTCATCACAGAAAATCTCTAGACCAAAGGGTCTATAAAAAATTCCAAAAAGAACTAATCTCGCATTCTTTAGTTCAACCAAATAATGACAGAAAACAATTACTTGACAATGTCACTACCAACTACATAACTCTTTTCAGTAGCCATAGTAGACAAATCTGACAATGTCCTTAAGAAGAGCATTCTTTGCACAAATCAAGTTTACATAACAAAAGCAATAATACACTGCACTTTAAGATGGGAAAATCCCATTTTCCAGCTATTCCTAATACTAACCACAATCCTATCTCGCTGAAAACAAGCGCAACTCAAGTATTATGTAGCTATAATCCTGATCCTAAAAACATCTCAACAAAAATAATTCTCTGAAACTGTCTCGAATCATAATCATTATCATAATAATTTTAATCATCTTTCTTTCACACTCCATAAATATCCTACTCTATTTTCCTAAAACTTCCCGAAGTTTCTATCCCGAGAATCACTCAACCCGTGATTCTACCTGTTTATGACCTTCGGAAGAAAATTATCTGGACATTTCGAATTTAGCTTTTCTTTTACAAACATGTCAAGGATAAATTCATAAAACTAATAAAACATCTTGTGGAGTTTAAAGTGTCAAACCTGACCTTTCATTGGCCTCTTGTACAACAAAAATACCAAGGACAAACGGTCAAAATATTAAAATACCCTTGATTATATCCCTTATATGAGAATCAAACCATCGTAACAGTAACTTCCAATATAATGTTACATGCATCAAATAAATGCATTCTAATACTGATAAATTTAGAATGATAAAAAACATTCCTATTTTTATTTTAAAATTTTGCAGCACTGTTGTTTAAAAAGAAGTGGAAAAAGTAAATTAACGAAGTGCAACAAAAGAAAAAAATCCGAGGCACTTTGAGTTTTATGTTGAGTTACAAAAAATTGTTTTTTCACTTATGGGATCTCAAGCAATACAAGAGAGATGCTCAATGTATGTGCCAAAAATGAGCAAATACTGGTTTTTTAAAAAATTTAAACTGAAAGATCATTTAATAAGCCTTTTTTTCTGCTTTCCATACAATCTGATAATTTCTTCTGAAGTATACTCAGTATCCTAAATTGTTTGTTATTAAAAGTAAGGTTCCAGAATTTCAACATGTTGTGATCTTTTAGCATGACATTTGCACATTCAGGAGAATTAACCTCAGTTTCAAAGTATTATTTTTCCGTGGCTACTTCCTAACAGTAAAATTAGGTCAAACTGTGTCTATATACCAGCACCGTCATATGATTTAGTCATAACTCTATACTCTGATCAGGCATTTTCTCTTCTGCTGCTTGCGGTAGATTTATAGGATCTTTAATTGGTCCAGAAGTTTTCAAGATTCATTTTTCCAAGATCTGTAGCTGTGCTTCGTCTTGTTTTCTAGTGCTCCATGTTTCTGATCCAAGTAAAACAACCGGTCTGATGTGTGTCTTGTATGTTTAGTCTGGTGTTGCGAAAACAATTGGTCTGATGTGTGTCTTGTATGTTTAGTCTGGTGTTGCGAAAACAATTGGTCTGATGTGTGTCTTGTATGTTTAGTCTGGTGTTGCGAAAACAATTGGTCTGATGTGTGTCTTGTATGTTTAGTCTGGTGTTGCGAAAACAATTGGTCTGATGTGTGTCTTGTATGTTTAGTCTGGTGTTGCGGGACAGGATCATTTTATTGCAAAAAGTGTAATTTCACCTCTTACAATGTTGGAGTTATTGAATAATACCACCCCCCCCCAATATTTACATGAATCTGTTCTTTTAATCCTTACACCTTCTATTTTGATCTGATTGCCTTGTTTTTCATTTTTTGGCCTTGCTATTCTCATGTATTCAGTTTCCTCATAATTTATCTGTATCCCCACTCTTTCTGCTTGTTATTGCAGAAGTTTGTGGTCTCCTTCAAGTTTCTCCTCCAATATTTATATCATCCGCATATTCTAATATTCTCGTTCTATCATTAATGATTTGTTACTTATTTTTTTGTTCTTATAATGTTTATCTAGGACCAGATTGAACAGCACTAGAGACGGGCATACCACTGATTCAAGCACGTTCTTATCTGGAATGCTTTTAATTTATTCCTTTATATAACACCATGTTTTATGTTCCTCCATGTATAATTTACTTTTGTTAACTAATTTCTTAGGTATCCCAAAACTCCTTCATTATATTCCAGAAACTGTTTCTATGGATGCTATCATCTACCTTTTTGAAGTCTATGAAAATGTTATGGATTTCTTTTCCATATTCCCAACTTTTCTCGGCTTTTTGTCTCAGTAGGAATATCTGGTCTATTGTAGGCATTTTCCTTCTGAATCCGACGATAAGCTCCTGAGATTTCCATATGTTTGCTGTTTTGTTAAAGACCTGAGATGCCTGTCCAGTTCTTGTGGATATTTCCTTCTCAGTAGTGATGTCTGCTGAAATGAGGCTTCCAAAATACTTACGGTGTTGTGCCTCTTCAGTTTCTCTTATCCCAACAGACTCTTTCTTTATTTCTTCCATCGATTCTCAATGAAAAAATAACACAGTAAAAAAACTTAACACCCAGATACACACATATACACGCACAGAGGGGGGGGGGGGGAGAGAGAGAGAGAGAGAGAGAGAACGAACATACTTTATTTTCAAATTCGACACTCGATCCCTTCTAACATTCTGTCCTTCATCATACAGCTTTCATTCAATCACAGTCATTCAGCATGTGTTACTGAGCATAATAAGATTGAAGAAACAATTAAACAATTATTTAAATAAAGAATACACTATCTCGTGTCCATACTCCACTCTCTTATTTATGTAACTACATGAAATAAACTTGCATTCTTACATTCATTCAAAACTAACACATTTATAGCAAAAGCAGTATAAAAAATACAACAATCAAGCCATACTTTAAACTGCTTTAGACTGTGACGTATACGTGTATATACCTATACTTTTCATACACGCAAGTTCATACAGATATATAAATTCACACACAAATGCAAGTACATCCCTCAAATATACAAACACATGCACATCATCATCATCAGGTGCCGTGCCTACTGGCGTTGGCTATTATATTTCTCCAGAGTACATGATCCTTCATGCAGTCCACTAGCTCACTTGGTGCTCTCTCACACCATCTCGTTAGACTGTCCAGTATCATTTATCTTGGTCCTCCTCTGGTCTTCTTCCCTCTATTTTACCTGTTTTTATAATATTTTCAATGTCCCCTCTTCTCATTGCATGTCCTATGAAAATACATTGTCTCTCTCTTATCTTTTTGACAATATTTTTTTTTCTATCTGCAGCTCTTCTCCAACATTATCCATTAGTTATTGTCCAGGGGATTCGCAACATTCTTCTAATAAACCATATTTCTGCTGCTTCCAATGATTTTTGTGCAGACTTGCCTATTGTCCATGATTCACTTCCATATAACAAGATAGGTTCAATATAGCATTTTAGGAATCGTTTTCTAATATTCATTGATAAGGATGTGTTGGGTAATATGTTTCTCATTCTCTGAAATGCAGTCTTTGCTTGGCCTATTCTGTTCCTAATTTCTGTTCTGCATTTCCCATCAGAAGTTATTACTGCTCCAAGGTATTTGAATTTCTGCATAGAATAGCTCCATTTAATTTAATCCTGCATGTTGGTGGATTCTGTTTCTTATATATAACCATAGTCTCTGTCTTTTTGATGTTCAAAGTAAGGATTTTCTTTTCACTTTCTTTGACGACGTTATGCAAGAGATTTTGCAGGTTTTGTTGGTTCTCAGCTATCAGTACTGTGTCGTCAGCATACCGATGGTTGTTAATATTGTATCCTCTGATTTTTATGCCTGGTTCTGTGATTATCGTTCTTAGAATATTCTCGCTGTACAAAGAAAAAAATATGGAGAAGTACACACTCTTTTCGCACTCCCTGTTTTATTGGTTGATATTTTTAAGTTCTATTTTCAACTCAGATCACTGCTTCCTGCTGCCAGTATAGATGTTTTACAACTCTCCGATCTTTCGAGTCTATATTTATGTCTTCAAGCAGTTTTTAATAATCTGTCTATATTTATGTCTTCAAGCAGTTTTTAATAATCTCATAATGTTTCACCTTGTCGAATGCCTTGGTATAATCAATGAAGCATAAGTAGAGTTCTTTCTGTACTTCTATAGCTCTTTCTGTTAGTGTTCGTAAAGCATAAATGGCATTGTATGTTCCCTTTCCTTCAACAAATCCAAACTGTTCATCTGCTATTTCTATTTTTATCTTTTTTCCTTGTTCTTCTCATAATAATTCTCAGAAGTAGCTTCGTTATGTGACATGAGAGGCTGATAGTCCGTTGGTCATCACATTACTTTACACCTGGTTTCTTTGGTAGTTCTGTAAAGGTGGATTTAAACAAGTCACTGGGCATATAACCACTGTTGTAAATGTCATTCAGTAACTTGGTTATTATTTGTATTCCTGTCTCCTCTAATGCCTCTATTTCTTCTATTGTTATATTATCAGGCCCAGTCGCTTCTCCTTTTTTCATGTGTTTGATGGCATCTATGATTTCATCTTCAACTATTGGTGGTCCATCATAGTTTTCAGTATCTGGTGTTAATTCTGGTCTTTCTCCTCCATATAGCTCACCTATGTACTCTGTTCACCTGTCTACGATGTCTTCTTTTCCCATGAACATTTTACCTTACTTTGATTTCAGGCATCTTGTGGTATATTTTGTCTTCCTGCCTGTGAATTCACTAATTTGTTTTTGCATTTTTTTCTGTCCCTATTATCGCTGTCGTCTATTTGTCTGCACTGTTCATTTAACCACACTTCCTTTGCTTCTCAGCATTTGCGTCTTATTTCTTTATTTACCTTGTATATTTTTCTTGTATTTCTCCTCCTCTTGTCCATCAGTCTTAAGATGTCGTCCGTCATCCATTTGTTCTTGGGGTCTTGTGTTTTTGGTGGTATTATCTCCTTAACAGTTTGGTGGATAGAGTCTCTCAACATTGCCCATTGTTCATCTATACTGTTTATCTTTGCTATTGCATTGTATCTATTTGTTATAATAACTGTGTAATGTTCTCGCAGTTCTTGGTCATTTTTAAGGAGTTCTGTATTCAGTTTGATGTTTCTCATTTTTCTACATTCTTTCTTTAGCTTTATTCTAATTTTTTCCACAGAGTGGGTTGTGGTCACTATAGCAGTCAGCTCCTGGCATGGTTTTTGTTGTCAGTAGTGCATTCCAGAATCATTTATTGATTAATAATACACACATATGCATATATACACACATACGTATGTATACACATAAACACATTGTGTCATACACGTACACATGCACACTTATATTGTATATATACACATACATACGCATATATATATATATGCAGACATGTACACACACATATATGCATACATATACACATATATAGAAATTCACATTTATACAAATACATACTTACACATATTCATACATGTATGCAATACACATAAACACAAATATATTTTAGGGAGGCGTACAGTCCATTTCAAACAGATACTGACAAAGTCTAAAGTTATAAGAACGAATATTACTTATAAGTTTTACATGAGTAGGCAGGGTATTCCAAAGGTGGACAGATGAGCAAGAGAAGCTTTTTTAAACATGTCAAACCTTGGGTTTTGGAGAATACTATTGCTTAAGCATTAGTTATGTTTTGGGTTGAATTTGAACAACTACCTTAGATAGGACTGAGCATTGTGCGACAGAATTTTACGAATTAATTAATTTGTTGAAACATAAATCTCTTATTGACGGGTAGAATATCAAGGTAAGTGTAATACGTGCTGCATGTTTTTTTTTATCAATGAGCTTTACTGCTCGTTTTTGTAAAATCTTTTCATGTTTGACATGGAACAACCATCCCAGACTGTGGAACAGTAGTTCAAGCGTGTTTGTATCTGTGATATGTAGTATGTTTTTTCTGGTGTCTGTGTGAACAAAACGTTTAATATTAGTAATGTGTAAACGTTTTATGCAGTATGTTTGGTTTGATTGTCTATATGATGATTCTAGCTGAGATGGTGGTCAATCATGTGATTCAGAGTTTTATGTTCACTAACATTCTCTGTCCGTGAAACTCCAGCTTGGAGCTGTAGTTCTGCTATTGGTGAATTTGTTATTTTCTGTCTTGTTGTAATGAGCATGGGTTTTGTTTTGCTGATGTTTATGAGCATTCTGCTGTTGTTACTCCAGTCAAATAGACTGTTCATTTCGAATTGAAGAGTTGACTCGAAGTTAATTCATTGTCATAAGTTTAAACTATGCAGTCATTATCAAAAAGGTCACAAGATGATTTTTTAGATGAATTGGAAGATCATTGATATAGATGGTGAAAAAGAGAGGACCAAGTATAGATCGTTATGGAACACCATTATCAATTGTAGATTGACTTAGATTTTTTAAAGCAAACTAGCTGTTGTCTGTTGGAAAGAAAAGATTTATTAATTTCGTAAAGTCTCTCGAGCTTTCTACGTAGGATTTTATGATCAGCCATGTCAAATGCCTTTTTAAGTCAACAAAGACAGCACCACGTAAGTTATCATCGTTTACATTAGATAACCAATATTCTGTCAGTTTTATGAGGGCTGTGTGGCAGGAATGTCTGTGCCTAAAACCTGACCAGTTAACAAGAAAATCATTTCATTTTCTTGCATATGATGTAAGTTTTTCTAGAGGTTTCGATAAAGTCGACAGAATGGAAACTGGCGTATAGCTTGAGGAATTTTTCTCTGATCCATACTTAAAAAGGGACATATTTTAATAGTTTGAACACTCAGAGGAAAATGAAAATGTGCAATGAAATAATTGCAAATATATGTTAGTGTATCCGTAATTACTGGGGCTGTGTAGCGTAAGAAATTGTTGCTAAATTTGGATATATATATATATATATATACACACACATAGAGATTGATTGATTGATTGACTGATTGATTGATTGATTGATCTTTATTGATTGATTGATTGATTTTTATTTCAAAAGGATTAAGAATTGGGCACGCAGGCCCGTCTGACATTCTGCCCTTTATCATACAACTTTCACTCTGTTACAGACATTCTACAAATATGCTGCTCAAATAACAAACACAATTAACAATAAAGTAACTACATACGCATGAAATAACTACCTACATACTCATATAAATGACTATCTACATACAAAAATGGCATTACTATTCAGAATAATGAGTTCGGTTACTGTAAGAGCAGTCTAAAATAACTTTTTAAGTTTTACGATCCTCAAATCATTTCACTTGAAAATTCAATGCGCAAGTATGGCTCATCTCACAACGACTCATCATCATTGGACGTTTACAGACTGGACAGTCATAAAATGCAGTGGCAAGAAAAGTTAATATGGTTAGAAGCACCATTAGTCGCCTTTGGAGAAGATTTCAAGAAACTGCTCAGTTGCAGACCGGCTATGCAGTGGAAGACCCGTAGTCCTGTCGAAGACAGATTCATACGGCTGCTTCACTTCAGTAATCTATTTGCATCTGCGCCCTAAATAGTCCAGTCAAAGACAGCAGCCCTTTAAATTTCAGATCAAACGGTCAGGAACCGGCTGCACGACGCTGGTCTTTAGGCTAGAAGACCCTACAGAGGTCCTGTTCTTACCGACCGGCATCGCCAAACCGAATGCAATGGCAAACCAACATCGTCAATGGACCGTTGCAAATGACTGGAGAAGGGTTTAGTTTAGTGATGAATCATTCTTTCTGCTCCAGCGACACGATAGAAGAGTTTATCGTAGAGTCCTTGAGCGCTACGGCCAGAACTGCGTGGATGAGACTCCTCCACATTGGTGGTGGAGGTGTACTGGTGTGGGGGGACAATCAACTTCACGGGAAGAAGTGACATGGTTCAAATAGAAGGACGCCTGAATGCCCAACGATAAGTCGCTGAAATTCTTCGTCCTCACGTCCTTCCACTTCTAGGTGCACCAGGGTCGATTTTTCAGCAGGATAACGCTGGACCTCATGCAGCACAACTCACCACACAGTTCCTAACTGACAGCAACGTCCAGACCATTCCGTGGCCGTCCATGTCATCAGACATGAGCCCAACAGAACACTTATGGGATGAACTCAACAGACAAGTCCGCCAGCTAGACATGGTGCCAACCAGTCTCCGACAGTTCTCTCTTGCACTGCGGGAAGAGTGGGCAATCATCCCACAACAACAGATCCAACGGCTAATCGGATCCATGTCACGGAGATGTCGTTCTCTGATACAGACCAGAAGAGGCCATACACCTTACTGAAACGGAGGCCTCAGTTGCAAATAATAAAAGTCCAAACCAAATTTACTGAACATCATTTAAGTGCTAACGTCTTAAAGTTTCTTTGTGCCAAGACTGAAACATGAATTCTGTAAAATAACATTGTGATACAAGTTTGAAATTTGGTGTCCAGCAGTTTTGCGTTTCCTTTTTTTTTTTTTTTTGAGCAGTATATTTCTTCACTCTCCTCTATTTTTAATCAGTGCACAAATTCAGCATGTAACACCACGAGACACGATATGATTCACCACCAGACTGCTTTTAACAATTTCTTTTACATTCAGTTAGTTTAGTCAATTTTAATTTAATCGGACAAAAAATCCGAATGTATCACTTTGGTTGTAAAATATGAGATAAGACCTAGGAATTCATACAATTCTCTTCGTTACTCTATGAATCATTTTACACCAATTCACAAAATCTGCAGTTCTGCATTTCTCAGGCAATATTACATTACTTTCAACATCGAATTGTAGACTAGAGTAATAAATCGTGGATCGACTATATATTACACATTTCACATTCACCTTTTACATTTGGACTACAATACGTTCAATCAATTTTTAGCATTCTTCTCAGCCTATCTGACTTGTAGATCTCTAGCGAAACTCTCAGTATCCTTATCTCTGTCTCTGTATCTGATCTTCTGTTTCTCTTAAACTCCTTTCATTACTGCTTCTATCTAGCTGCTTCTCTAACTGCTTCTCTAACTGTTCCACTAGCTGCCTCCCTAACTGCTTCTATCTAACTGCTTCTATCTAACTGCTTCTATCTAACTGCTTCTATCTAACTGCTTCTCTAACTGCTTCTATCTAACTGCTTCTGTAACTGCTTATCTAACTGCATCTCTGACTGCTTCTCTAACTGCTTCTATCTAACTGCTTCTATCTAACTGCTTCTCTAACTGCTTCTCTAACTGCTTCTCTAACTGCTTTTCTAACTGTTTATCTAACTGCTTCTCTAATTGCTTCTCTAACTGGTTCTATCTAACTGCTTCTCTAACTGCTTCTATCTAACTGCTTCTCTAACTGCTTCTCTAACTGCTTCTCTCTAACTGCTTCTATCTAACTGCTTCTATCTAACTGCTAATCTAACTGCTTCTCTAACTGCTTCTATCTAACTGCTTCTATCTAACTGCTTCTATCTAACTGCTTCTCTAACTGCTTCTCTGACTGCTTCTATCTAATTGCTTCTCTAACTGCTTCTGTCTAATTTTCTTCTTTCTATTTGTTTTAAAATAAGCTGATACATGGCATGTCTCAAACATGAAAATGTATATAATTATAATCAACACATTTGTTATGAAGATGAAGGTGATACACAATGAATTTTACAATATCATGATGGAAGTTTTGATTATGACATGTTCTAATTTATATTCTATCTAGGCGACTCAACAAGTGTGATAAGGGCAGAGACTGGTTGTCGCCAAAATTGTAGCCGGGGGCGGTAGTCAAACCTAAATTGATGTGCTTGAGTGATTTTGGACGTTCGAAAGTGTGCTTTGCTGCGATAAAGATAAGGATTAGAAGAGAAGGACGAGTGGATTAAATAGCAAATGTTGATATAGTTAATTTAATTATTATCCGGGAAGGGTGATTACTCAGGTTAGGGGAATTATTAAGAAGGGGAGAAACACAACAAAGCAACATAACGTTGTGACTGCGACGTTACGTCTGGGTAAGTAGACAGACAGATTTATCTTCAGATTTACCAGACAGCGGGAATGGGTGATACATTCAGACTAATGAAGCCAAATCATAAATCATACATCACACAATGGCTACGTGGTTTAAACATGTACAAAATGTTTCTTCTGTGAAAATCCTATTTTCAAACATCGCTTTGTTTCTACACAAAATTCTGTCAAAAGTATGGCAGATTCTTTGTGTTTGTCTGTACATGTTCGAAGGATATATAGAGAATATATATATGAGAACAACACAAAGCTATTATAATAAATAGATACAATGCAATAGTAAAGATAAATAGTATAGATGAACAATGGGCACTGTTAAAAGAGATTCTATCCGCCAAACTATTAAGGAGATAATACCACCGAAAACACAAGCCCCCAAGAACAAATGGATGACAGACGACATCTTAGAACTGATGGACAAGAGGAGGAGGAGTAAAAATAACCAAGAAAATATAGCAAGATAAATAAAGAAATAAGCCGCAAATGCTGAGAAGCAAAGGAAGTGTGGTTAAATGAACAGTGCAGACAGATATAGGACTCTCATAACAAGCACGGCAAAAACATGCACAGACTAATTAGTGAATTCACAGGCAGGAAAACATAATATACCACACAATGCCTGAAATCAAAAGAAGGTAAAATGTTCATTGGAAAAGAAGACATTGTGGACAGGTGGACAGAGTACATAGGTGAGCTATATGGAAGAGAAAGTCAAGAGTTAATACCAGTACTGAAAACTATGATGGAAAACCAATACTTGAAGATGAAATCATAGATGCCATCAAACACATGAAAAAAGGAGAAGCGACTGGGCCTGATAATATAACAATAGAAGAAATAGAGGCGCTAGAGGAGATAGGACTAAAAATAATAACCAATTTACTGAATGACATTTACAGCAATGGTTATATGCCCAGTGACTTGTTTAAATCCACATTACAGCACTACCAAAGAAACCAGGTGCAAAGGAATCTGATGACCAACGGACTATCAGCCTCTCATGTCACATAACAAAGCTACTTCTGAGAATTATTATGAGAAGAACAAGGAAAAAGTTAAAAATGGAAATAGCAGATAAACAGTTTGGATTTGTTGAAGGAAAGGGAACACAAATTGCCATTTATGCTTTACGAACACTAACAGAAAGAGCTTTAGAAGTAAAGAAAGATCTCTACTTATGCTTCATTGATTACACCAACGCATTCGACAAGGTGAAACATAATGAAATTATTAAAATGCTTGAAGACATCAATATAGACGGCAAAGACCTGAGGTTTGTAAAAAGTCTATACTGACGTACAGAACTGGAAAATATCAACCTATAAAACAAGGGGTTCGATAAGGTGTACTATCTCCAGACTTTTTTTGTCTGTACATCCAGAATATCCTAAGAACGATCATAACAGAACCAGGAATAAAAATTTAAGGATACAATAATAACAACCTTCGGTATGTTGACGACACAGTACTGATAGCTGAGAACCAACAAGACCTGCAAAATCTCTTGGATAAAGTGGCCAATGAACGTGAACAGAAAGGCCTTACTTTGAACATCAAAAAGACAGAGACTATGGTTATATCTAAGAAATAGAATCCACCAACATGCAGTATAAAATTAAATGGAACTATTCTAAAGCAGGTGCAGAAATTCAAATGTCTTGGAGCAATAATAACTTCAGATTGGAAATGCACAACAGAAATTAGGAACAGAATAGGCCAAGCAAAGACTGCATTTCAGAGAATGAGAAACATATTATCCAACACATTCTTATCAATGAATGTTAGAAAATGAGTCCTAAAATGCTATATTGAACCTATCTCGTTATATGGAAGTAAATCATGGACAATAGGCAGGTCTGCACAAAAATCATTGGAAGCAGCAGAAATGTGGTTTATTAGAAGAATGTTGCGAATCCCCTGCGACAGCAAAAATAACTAATGAAGAATGTATGAGAAAAGCTGGAGAGACAAAATATCTTGTCAAACAAATAAGAGAGAGACAATGTACTTTCATAGGACATGCAAAGAGAAGAGGGGGCACTGAAAATATTATAACAACAGGAAAAATAAAAGGAAGAAGATCAAGAGGAAGACCAAAAGAAATGATACTGGACAGTCTGACAGGATGGTGTGAGAGGAGATCACCAACTGAGCTGATGGCCTGCATGAAGGATCGTGTACTATGGAGAAGTATAATAGCCAACGTCAGTCGGCACGGCACCTGATGATGATGATGTGATGATAAGAAGAATAACGTCTAAAGAAGACTTGTTTGACTCTTGAAATCTTTCAACAAGGATTTAGTTAAAGTTATCTATAAAATCCTATGACTACTTTTTCGTTCTGTCGATTTACTCAAAGAACACTTACATCCAGGCCCACAACTCTCAGATAACAACAAGCACAGCGAGCATTAGACTCTCTTGTCCACACCTGGACCACAGTTAACAATGTGGACCACCAACCAAGAATGATAAGATTACACATAAACACAATTTATTGTGAGGAAAATGTCGGATGATTTATGATGATGAAGAATTAAAGAGGTATCACATGACAACAATTACAAACAATGAACAACTTATCTCCCCAGCAAGATCTAGTTTGCTCAGTGAGGAGAGAGAGAGAGAGATGATAACTATTCAACTATAAAAAAAGTATTCATAAACTTGATATAACTACATGAATGTTGAATTATACACCAAAAAATAACATCACACTGAAATTCCAACACATCCTAGAAAAACTAAACAAGTCTATCATTGACAAGTAACTGTTGTCTATCCACACATTGTCCTAACAGAACAATTACCAAAAACAAACACTACATTACTACTCAGATGGACAGAATATACTCAGATTATACAGAAAGACTTCGCTCTCTATTACTATGAATCTCTATCTTCATACCTATTTATCCTTTCTTTTCTCTTTTTTCCCCTTCTCTCTGGAAACATCTTGCTTAAATATGTCTACCAAAATCATTTCTATCTTCCTGAATTTTCTAGCACGGAAAAACTCATTTTCTGTGCAATATGTTGTTTATGCCCTTCATACTTTCTTAAAGCAACAAACATCCCAAAATAACATTTCAGTGACTAATTTTGTCTGTTGTAACACTGCGTTGACTATGAAGTACCAGATTCTTGCTCAACCGAGTCCACTGACTTTATGAGTAAAATCAATCTGCTGAGAACATATCAACGTTCAGCTTTATGTGTTTACTTGAATGGTTAATGACTGTCATCACTGGATAAGTGACGAGTGTGGAGCTCAAAGACCGGCTCCACAAGCTCTATCTCAGGCTGTGACAGTAAGAAAGGTGTCTCTATGCCCTGCACCATATAAGAATTTCCAGAGGTGAAATATGGTTGGGCCTTAAGCTTCAGAGTAATAAAATTGACAGGTCGTGGAGAAAGAAGAGAACATCGCTGAACACGAAGAATAGAAGCAGTTTGTGCATCTAACTCTAATGGAATTTTCCTGTTGTGAATGTTGTAATCTATGTCATCATCAGAACGAGATAGAAAATCACGCCCAAGAATTGTTGAACTGTTCATGTTACGAACCATATAGAAGGAATGATAAACAGTAACAGTAACACAAGCAATATAAATAGGTAAGTAAACTCTCCCAGTTACTCTCATGGAAGCTGCAGTGACAATCTGCAGAGTAAATCTAGCAGTCAAGAGTTTAGGACCAGAAGGTACGGATCTGTACACAGAATCTTTGATGAGACAGACACTAGCCCTGTGTTAAATAGCGCGCTAATTCTACAAGACCCAACAGAAACAAGGGAAGAAGTAGGAGTATGTGGGATTGGCAGCCACCGAGAGTAGTGGTGAAGCATGCGAAAACGAGACGGATCGGTTGGCAGACCTAGATGGTGCGAAAGCCCTGTCAGACGCACATGAGCCCACAGTGAGCCGACTTGTCAGTTTAAACGTGATTGATTACTTCTAGACTTCTACCTACAAACCCTGGCAATGTGACCATGTCTTCCACAGTTATAACAGACCTCTTTTCTTGTGGTTGTGTACTAGCAGGCCTGTTATTCCTGGTGTTCGACCTCTGGTGGTCTACCCTGTCTTCTTCTCTAGGCGATGCAGGACCTGGCAACTTCTCTTTTCGAGAAGCCAGCTGCACCCTCCGGGAACCAGGACGTGGAGTCTCTCTCACTTCTGCCATCTCATTGATAGCTAATGACCCTGAAAAAGTCTCTGCCGGAAACCGCAGCTAAGGTTCACCGACTTAGTGAGTGCAGTTTCAGCTGAAGCTATGTCAAGTTCACAAATTGTTACCTCCCCTTTTATGCGTGGTAAGGACGAATATAAGATGTAACAACCGCTTCTGGTTCAAAGAACAGCATAAAGGGTTCAAGATCAGGCTCGAAGGACCGGTCTGTAGGCAGACGTAAGCCTGGCACTCGCACAGCCTAAAGCCTAGGAGCTAAAGGTGACTGGCCGGTCTGATCATCATCGCTGACGTGAACAACACCCCTGAGTATAAAGCCTCTATTATTCCTACTAGACTGCTGCTGTTTTTTCCCATTCTCTCTGGAAACATCTTGCTTAAATATGTCTACCAAAATCATTTCTATCTTCCTGAATTTTCTAGCACGGAAAAACTCATTTTCTGTGCAATATGTTGTTTATGCCCTTCATACTTTCTTAAAGCAACAAACATCCCAAAATAACATTTCAGTGACTAATTTTGTCTGTTGTAACACTGCGTTGACTATGAAGTACCAGATTCTTGCTCAACCGAGTCCACTGACTTTATGAGTAAAATCAATCTGCTGAGAACATATCAACGTTCAGCTTTATGTGTTTACTTGAATGGTTAATGACTGTCATCACTGGATAAGTGACGAGTGTGGAGCTCAAAGACCGGCTCCACAAGCTCTATCTCAGGCTGTGACAGTAAGAAAGGTGTCTCTATGCCCTGCACCATATAAGAATTTCCAGAGGTGAAATATGGTTGGGCCTTAAGCTTCAGAGTAATAAAATTGACAGGTCGTGGAGAAAGAAGAGAACATCGCTGAACACGAAGAATAGAAGCAGTTTGTGCATCTAACTCTAATGGAATTTTCCTGTTGTGAATGTTGTAATCTATGTCATCATCAGAACGAGATAGAAAATCACGCCCAAGAATTGTTGAACTGTTCATGTTACGAACCATATAGAAGGAATGATAAACAGTAACAGTAACACAAGCAATATAAATAGGTAAGTAAACTCTCCCAGTTACTCTCATGGAAGCTGCAGTGACAATCTGCAGAGTAAATATAGCAGTCAAGAGTTTAGGACCAGAAGGTACGGATCTGTACACAGAATCTTTGATGAGACAGACACTAGCCCTGTGTTAAATAGCGCGCTAATTCTACAAGACCCAACAGAAACAAGGAAAGAAGTAAGAGTATGTGTGATTCGCAGCCACCGAGAGTAGTGGTGAAGCATGCGAAAACGAGACGGATCGCTTGGCAGACCTAGATGGTGCGAAAGCCCTGTCAGACGCACATGAGCCCACAGTGAGCCGACTTGTCAGTTTAAACGTGATTGATTACTTCTAGACTTCTACCTACAAACCCTGGCAATGTGACCATGTCTTCCACAGTTATAACAGACCTCTTTTCTTGTGGTTGTGTACTAGAAGGCCTGTTATTCCTGGTGTTCGACCTCTGGTGGTCTACCCTGTCTTCTTCTCTAGGCGATGCAGGACCTGGCAACTTCTCTTTTCGAGAAGCCAGCTGCACCCTCCGGGAACCAGGACGTGGAGTCTCTCTCACTTCTGCCATCTCATTGATAGCTAATGACCCTGAAAAAGTCTCTGCCGGAAACCGCAGCTAAGGTTCACCGACTTAGTGAGTGCAGTGTCAGCTGAAGCTATGTCAAGTTCACAAATTGTTACCTCCCCTTTTATGCGTGGTAAGGACGAATATAAGATGTAACAACCGCTTCTGGTTCTTAGAACAGCATAAGAGGTTCAAGATCAGGCTCGCAGGACCGGTCTGCAGGCAGACGTAAGCCTGGCACTCGCACAGCCTAAAGCCTAGGAGCTAAAGGTGACTGGCCGGTCTGATCATCATCGCTGACGTGAACAACACCCCTGAGTATAAAGCCTCTATTATTCCTACTAGACTGCTGCTGTTTTTTCGCCAGCTCTCACAGTTTGGAATCCTGACTTGGAAATACCAACCGACGAACGATCACTAACTAACTAACCTATGAGTGTCTTGAGTTCCCTAACTAGCTAGATCCTATCAACTTCTAAGCTGTCTGCAGGCAACCTGAGAACCTGTTCTAACTAATCTTACACTAACCCAAATGAGCCTCAATACCTATAACTAAACATTCAGTACACTGAGATACCACAGACATAACAAACATGTAGGAGCTGACATAAAAAAGCACACAGCTACAATAAAGAGTGGCAGCGGAAACGATTTAAAACGCCAGTCTAGACACAGAGCGTGGAGGCTGGCAAAGGAAAAGATTGGCGTGACTGAAAGGAGCCGGTGACGAGCAATCAGAGTAACATCTGCTGTGAAAAGAGCGGGTTACCAGCCACCAGAGTAACATCTGCCGTGAAAAGAGAGTGTCACAATACATCAGAATAACATCTGCTGTGAAAAGAGCTGTGACAAGATACCAGAGTTACATCTGCTGTGAAAATACCGGGTTACCAGCCATCAGAGTAACATCTGCTGTGAAAAGAGCGTGTCATAAGACATCAGAGTAACATCTGCTGTGAAAAGAACGGGTCACAAGACATCAGAGTAACATCTGCTGTGAAAAGAGCGTGTCACAAGACATCAGAGTAACATCTGCTGTGAAAAGAGCGTGTGACAAGACATCAGAGTAACATCTGCTGTGAAATGAACGGGTCACAAGACATCAGAGTAACATCTGCTGTGAAATGAACGGGTCACAAGACATCAGAGTAACATCTGCTGTGAAAAGAAAGCTGGACGTGACTGCCAGAGAAAGCAAGGCTGACCGTGAAAGTAGGGCTGATCACGGCACGGGCTACGGAAGTGTTCTTCTGTTCCTGAAAGAATAGTAACTCATCTAGAGGAGAATTTATGTCTCTGAAATATACATCTACATTTTTTTAAGTGGACTTAGTGAAAGAAGAAAGATATGGCCCATAGAGACACGGAGATACAGAGAAATGAAAATCCTTTTAAACAATGGACTGATATGGGAGACAACAAATAAAAACATGAGCAACAAAAGTGCAAATCTATTGGTACTCGCAGCCTAGCGTGGCTTGGGTACTGAAGAGACTGAAGAAACAGAGAGAGAGAGAGAGAGAGAGAGAAAGGAGAGAGAGAAGAGAGAGAGAGAAGAGAGAGTGAATGAGTGAGTGAGAGAGAGCGGAAGAGTATTATGATGGTTGTGTAATAAAAAAACAACTATCTACTGGATTTCTCAGTGTTCCACTGATTGCTCTTGAGGACATGGGAAAGAACTTTGTGCACGTAATGAAAAAAAAAACTAATTCAATTTATTTTACCCGAGGCTAATGCTTATGTAACTAAATATTTCAGATGATTATCTAAACTTAACTGAGTAACGTAGTGTTTAAGTAGATGCAATATAAAAACAGATATAGGCAGTAAAACTTCAAGCGGTGTAAAGTAATCTAAAATGTTTTTAATGGTTTTTTTTTCTTATTCATGGAACATTATAGCTTCCCTGGTTCTATTTGTTTTTTGAGATAGACAACCCATGAGGAAAATAGCGGTATTTGTTACTGTTTTTTCAGTATACATGGAGCTTACTGGAGACAATGATACTACCTGGAACCTCTGCGCTAGAAATGCAAGGGCACGCGTTCAGACATGTGGGAATACCACATAGAAATCATTGTTACGTATTGTAAGCACGTAATGGCTGCTTCTCAGAAATACAGTATCGCTATCTCTTTCTCGTTAGTCAGTCAGTCAGTCAGTCATTTGCAAGTCACTTGCGGAACTTTGCCTCCCTAACAGCTCTCCTTTAGGCCTCTCGGTTGTAAGCAAGACGGCTCTCCGCCGATATATCCACTTGCAGATCATCAACGATGTCTTGCAGCCATCTTTTCGAAAGATACCTTGACCAAAGTTTTACTCACTGTTCTATTTAATAATAATATTAAAAAAGAATGCCTTGGAGAAAGACCACGAATAAAAGAAATAATTGTTTTCTCGAAGTCTACAACGAGACAGACATAAAGAAAAAAAAACAGCAAGATACATATGGCTGAATGATATGAACAAGAAAACAAGTGTCTCGCACATTGTAAATATTAGATTATTATTTTTTTAATTATTAGAATCGGTTGTAAGTCAAGGACATGTTGAGAAAGATGTAGACATCCCTTCAGAACATGACAAGCAGGGAATTCTATAAAGTTACGCGGGTCATACCGAAATTCGTGAGTAAACGTTTTTATAAATCAGAATTTATTGATAGAGAAAATATAAATATATCACCTTAACTGCATCCTTTTTTTCACTTTTCAAAATAATCTCCATTTCTCTGCTCACATTTTTTTCCATCGCTGTCTTATGTCTTATATCTTTCCTGTGCCGTTAAACGTCACATAGGGCTCGCAAGTAGTTCGCCAAATTTTCCTGTCTTCGACGAGTATTTCACTCTCATCAAAGGATTTTATGCCTGTTAATTTGGCCTCTCTAAACAATGTCCTCTTCAGAGTTTCACGTGGTCTGCCTCTTTTACTTTGGCCTGTTGTGTTCCACTTGATAGCTTGTTTTCGGATTCTCTGATCGTTTCTTCTCATCACGTGACCAATATATGTCCATCTCCTTTTCCTGATCACCCATGAGACTGGTTGTTGTTCAATCATCTGTCTTATCTCTGCATTGCTCTTGAATTCGTTCCACATGATGCCGAGTATTTTCCTTAGTCATTTGTTTTCGAAAGAGTCTAATTTCTTGTCTATTTCTTTAGTTGTTTTCTAGCTTTCGCATGCATAAATGAGAGTGGATATTACATTTGAATTGAATAATCTTAACTTGGTTTTTGTGCTTATAACTTCTGAATTCCATATGTTCTCAAGATTCTTGAAGATCGATGCTGCTTTTGCAATTCTAATTCTAACTTCATTTCTGGTGTCACCATCCTGATCTATGTAGCTGCCAAGGTATGCAAATTGATTGACTTCTTCAATATCTGTCCCTTCTACGTGTATTTTTCCAGTTTGTTTAATGGGAAGTTTCATTATTTTTGTTTTGTCCTTGTTAATTTCAAGTCCTATTTTGCTAGCCAGTGAAGACAGGCTATCTGTTTTTTCTTGCATGAACTTCACATTATTACTGATAAGAGTTATGTCATCAGCAGAATCAAGATCTTCTAGTTGGGCCGCATGTACCCAGTCAATACCTGTGTTACCTGTGCAGCATATTTTTCATTATGAAAACTTTTGTAATTCCAAAAAGCAAAGGAGACAGTATACATCCTTGTTTCACGCCTGTTTCAATCTGGAACCATTCACTCATCCGTTATTCTGTTTTGACTGCACAAATATATCCATTGTAGAAGTCCTTAATGATGTTGGTAATTTTAGGTGATATCCCATATAGACTCAATATTCTCCATAACGAATCTCTGTGTATGCTATCAAATGCCTTTTTAAAGTCTACGAAGTTCAGCATTAATGATTTCTTGTGTTGGCTTTTCATTTTAGTTTTATTCTCCCTATGCACAGGTTGTGATCACTGTTAACATCTGCACCACTATAAGCCTTACATCTACCAGAGATGTCCATCGCTATGAAAGTTTGTAAATACCCTCCCAGGAGAATTCCGTTCCAGCTGGCAGACGACACAGACACATTGCTTTCTGGACGTTTTCTTCTGCGAGACCCAGCGGGCACAAACTTTTCTATAGCCTAGGGTTTCAATCATTTCCAGTATTGCATTGTGTCCTATTTTTCCTGTACCGCATTGTGTCCTATTCCAATATTTACAGCGATATCAGATACTGTGACACGTCTGTCTTCTTTAATAATGTCGTCAATCCTTTCCATGTTGCGTTTAGTGGAGGCAGTTCGAGGGTGATCGCTGCGAGGCATATCTTGGATGCTCGTGTTTCCATCTTTGAAATGTTTCACCCACCTCCTAACACTGCTAGCACCCATACACACATCTCCATAAGCAAGTTAAAGTCTTTGGTGAATTTCGGCAACGTGGATTTTCTCTTTTACGAGGAACTCAATAACAGCACGTTGACGAAATGAAACTTCATCACTCGCCATTTGTTTATGCTCCATGTGGTAACGTGACACATGATGGTGACGTCATGTGACATCTTCATGAAGTTCAAAGGATGAAAATTAATGTGATACATTTATATGTTCTCTATCTACAAATTCTGATTTTTAAAAGATTTTTGCTCACGACTTTCGGTATGACCCTCGGACTAAACAGTGAAGCACATTACCATGGGAAGAAATACAAACTTGTGAACCTGAAGTAGAGGAGCCAGACTTATAAGAAGTCATCGGCAGTTTCATTCTTCTAAGAAACAATAAAGCAACGGGCTCAAAAGGAATTGCTGTAGAATTAATTAAGAAAGGAGGTCCAAATCTACATCAACAAAAATGCGCACTGATACCATAAATATAGAGAGAAAAAAAAACTCTTTTGACTAGAGAGAGAAATCATTACAGATCTAAATATTTAAGAAAGGAGATAAGCGCAATTGTGAAAACTACAGAAGGAAACAATTCACAAGATACTATATGTTATACCGTAACAGTTCGTGAGGACGATCTGTCTCATATTATTTTTACGACATTAAGAAAGTACTGGTAGGCCGATGTAGAAAAATACACGATATGTCGACGTGAATTCTTGCGAAAGGTGGTATCACGTGATTTCCGATCGGGCTGAAGAGATTCAATTTCTGGCATATGGCCGGCCGGAGAACAACTCAGCTGGTCTCAGATCACCAATTTGCTTAGGCCTAGTGACTTTGCGTGGCAATTCATGATTAGGATGACTTGAGCTAGCACTTTATATATAATATTGTTTATTCAGCTTGCATGTCTAGAATAACTGATGTGATATTGCTAGATATTTTGTGCTGTTTTGGTGTTAGTTCATTATCTTTTGTAAAATTAATTGCCTACTGTTAATCTGGTACTGAGTTAAATACGTCACATTGGACAGGTATATGAACGTTTATGATGTTTCATTAATATGTTTCATATTAATTTATATATTAGATATTATCTAGTTATTTAAATGAAGTTGTAGAACCCGGCATGTTGATATTTTCAGCGTATAATATAGCGAAGTAACTTCTACATTTGGAATAGGGACCATGGTTATCGAGATTATATGATTTGCTGTTGTGCTTCAGGCATTTGCTTTATCAGGTGGAAACTCTTTCTAACTCAGGAGGGCACTAATTTATTGTTTTAAGTTTTATTGATTGAAGTTATTTGTTTCGATCACTCCTGGCATACCTTGCAGAATGTAGCTTATCTTGGGTGTTTTGAGAAAGTGATCATCGTGTTATAAGGAAAAGATAGCACTGTTTTACAGGAAGAGGCCACTGTGTTCTGTCCTACGAGACGATGTTTTGTTTCGAGAAGATCACTGTAATGTGTTCCGAGGAAAGGATAACTTTTTAAAGAGATAGCTCGCGCTCTTGAGGGAGATAACCATGTTTTTGAGGAGATCATTAAGCAGTTGCTTTAGGAATTGTTAGGACCTGTCATTTGGGAATGATACAAATTATTAGTCTCCTGTGTTTTATCAAGATATATGGCTAAATTAGTGGCCGGTTTTTGTGTAACATCACACTAAACCGTGTTGCCCCTGGCAAAGATTCTTTTTCACTTCAGATTTTTGTCATATTTATTATTTTTATAGCGGTCACAATCATGGGCTACGGTGAGGTTAGGGACGGAAAGGTTACACTCCTGACTTTCCCTGTTTAGAGTTAGCCAATGGATGCGACAACAGGTCAAAGTCCTCAGCTTCTAGAAGTCACAAGTGTCAGTCCTTGCCCTGCTATACGTCCTGCCTCCACAGCCCCACAGCCACAGCTATAGCCGTTCATGGGCACCACGACAACTACACACACGTAATTATGCAGCAAATCTCACAGAGAAGATATCATCATCATCATCTTTTTAACTCTCCCCCCCCACCCCACCTACTTACACCTCCGAACATCCAAAGCCAACACACAGCGAGAACAAGCTGGAAGATTAGCAAGCAACGTTTCAGGAAGATCAGATCAAAAATAGATCAAATATTTCTTCTATGTTAAAAAAGACCAGAAAATTACTGGAAATATGGAAAAGAAATACATAATATCTTCATATACTTAAAAAAAAAACTTGTGACAGTTTGCATAGGAGCAGCTTATGAAAAATTTTGAAAGAATCTGAGATACATAATAAATTAATCAGTCTGACCTGAATATACATGGTGGATACACAAAATATAATAATTTATAAAGGAAGGAAAACGGAACTTTCTTTATAAGAACTAGTTTAAAACAATGGGATACATTATTCCCGTTACAATTCAACCTATTCTCTCTCTCTCTCTCTCTCTCTCTCTCTCTCTCTCTCTCTGAACCTTAAGTGCCCAGCGCACATGGGGCTTCCGCAAGGGTTTTCCACAAATGCCTGTCCTTCGCCTTTTTTCTGCTCTTGCCCAGGTGAGCCCTCTATTGCTCAACATCCTTTCTGTTGTTCTTCTCCATGTCTCTTTTGGTCTACCCTTACTTCTGTTCCCCTGTGGTGTCCATCTTAGTGCTATTTTTGGTAGTGAGTTGTCAGTCATTCGGAGCACATGTCCCAACCATCGCCAGCGTCTTTCCTCAATAATTGTTGTCAGTGGTTTCATCTGCATTTCTGCTAATAAGATGTTATTTCTCATGGTGTTTGGCCAAAATATTTTTCTGTTTCTTCGTAAACATTTAGTCTGGAAAGAATTCAACTTGTTTTCTATGGTTTTGGTGATTTTCCAGCATTCACTTCCATAAAGTAGTACACTGAGAACATTACTCTTAAATATCC
Source organism: Achatina immaculata (assembly GCA_009760885.1). Taxonomy (NCBI): domain Eukaryota; kingdom Metazoa; phylum Mollusca; class Gastropoda; order Stylommatophora; family Achatinidae; genus Lissachatina; species Lissachatina immaculata. The sequence goes on from CM019714.1 coordinate 18,217,303, forward strand.
TGATTTTCATATTTATCCTTAGTTTTTTTTTTATTTCCATATAGTCTGCAGCATTGCAAAAGTCTGGTTTGCTCTAGTAAGTCTGCTGTTGATGTCCTCTGTGCTGTCTCCATTTTCTACTACTCTGCTGCCAAGGTATACAAATTCGTTGACCTCTTCCACTAACTTGTTATCTACTCTGAGTACATTTCTGTTGTTCACATTTTGCTTCATTAACTTTGTCTTTCCTACGTCGATCTTTAGTCCTATGTTGTTTGCATTCTGAGTTAGCTTGTTTAATTTGTCTTGCATATCTTTGTGACTGCTTGATAACAGACAAATGTCGTCCGCAAAGTCAAGGTGTCAAGGGTCCATTGTAATCCTCTGCGTTTGTCTGATGTTGCCTCCTTCATTAACCAATCTACTGCCAAGATAAATAATGTTGGTGATAGTACACATCCCTGTTTCACTCCTGTTTGTACCCTAAAGCTGCTGGAGGTATGTTCTCCACAGATAACTTTGCACTGAAAACCCTCGTATAGGGCTTTGAATACATTAACTATTTTATGGGGGAGGCCATGCCATCTTAGGATTTCCCACAGTGCATCTCTGTTGACACAGTCAAAGGCTTTCTCAAAATCTATGAGTAATGCATATGTTGTGCTATGCCACTCATTTGCCTGTTCTAATTATTGTCTAAGTACAAATATGTGGTCTATGCATGATCTTCCTCTACTAAATCCTCCCTGCTCTTTCCGAAGTTTTTTCCTCAAGTGTTGGTACAATTCTGTTGATGATTATTCTGCAAAATGCTTTACTGGTGAGTGGCAGTAGGGTAATGCCTCTCCAGTTCCCGCAATCTCTGAGGTCACCCTTCTTTGGTAGTTTTACTATAAGCCCAGTTTTCCCACTCCTCTTGGGCTTTTTCTAGATCCCAAATTTGTTGTAATATCCGGCAAAGTTGTTTTGGTGTTTCTGTTTCTTCTGCTTTCTACATCTCAGCAGTCACTTCATCTTCACCTGGTGCCCTGTCTGATTTTAGCTTCTTTATCGCCTCCTTTACTTCATTTATTGTTATTGGTCCTGTATTGATGTTTAGTTCCGTTTTTGCTTCAGGTATGTCTATTGTTTGTGCTGCTTGTGTTCTGTTTAGTAGAGTATTAAAGTGTTCCCTCCATCTTTCAATTTTTTCTCTTTCTCCACTGACTAATTGTCCATTTTGTGTTCTTACTGCACTTTCACATCTTGTGTTGAAGTTACCTGTCATCTGCTTTGTGATTTTATATATGGTTTTCATATCATTTGTATATGCTGCTTTCTCTGCTGTTTCTGATAAGTTGTCTTAATATTGACGTTTATCTTGACGGCATGATTCCTTCACTTCTTTGTCTTTTTATGCATAATTACTTAAAACTCGTTCTTTAAGCCTTTGTGATTTGGTGTTCAGTAATTTTTTCTTGATTTCTTTTCTTTGCTCTATCTTTTCCCATGTGGTCTCGCTTATCCATTCCTCTTTTCTCCTTTTCCGATATCCCAGCACCTCTTTTGCTGTTTCCCGTAGTGTTTTATTGAACTCTAATATCGACATTTCTGCTTCGTCTTGTAGGACACTGAAGCGGTTCTTAAGTACTATTGAGAATTCATTTCTTGTTTGCTGGTCTATCATTTTTCTTGTATCAAAATGTATCTTTCTGTGTTCTCCGATTTTGGCTTTCCTTAATTTTAGTTTTATTTTTGCTACCAGAAGGTTGTGATCACTTCCTACATCTGCTCCTTTCCTTGCTCGCACATCTTGTACTGACCGTTTCCACTTGTTGTTTATTAATATGTGATCGATTTGGTTTTCTGTGGTTTTATCTGGTGACCTCCAAATCACCTTATGGATGTTTTTGTGTTGGAAAATTGTCCCTCCGATGGTCATCATGTTTTCTTCACAGAAACTGCACAGTCTTTCTCCATTTTCATTTATTTCTCCGATTCCTTCTCTTTCCATGATTCTTCTTCTATCTTCATTTCTTTCACCTACTTTTGCATTGAAGTCGCCAAAGATGAGTAGCATATCATGCTTGGGTATTGTTTCTACTGTTGCTTGGAGGCTGTTGTAAAAATCTTCTTTTAATTCCTCTTCAGCTGCTTCTGTTGGTGCATAACAAACTATAATAGATAGCTTCGTGAATCTTGAGTTGAACCGTGCATATAATAATCTCTCATTTATTGGGGTCCATTTCAGCAATGCTCTTGATGCTTCTTTTGTTATAATCAATGCTACTCCTCCTTCATGAAGATCTTCTTTACCTGACCATATTATTGTATCTTATGTGTGCTGTGTTGTTAATTTCCTTCTTTCTTGTCCTGTCCATCTTGCTTCTTGTATTCCTAGTATGTCTAGTTTGTATCTGTGCATTTCCTTGATGGTTTGTGCTAGTTTTCCAGTCTGGTTTAGTGTTCTTACATTCCAGCTGCCTATTTGCATCTTGTGTTTAGGTTCCAGGAAGTCTGCAGTCGGGCTGGGGTCTTCCACTGGCTGGCTTTCATCCACAACCTTCATGGGCTCAGTTTCCTTCTCCTTCCACCTGCATTTGTTTTTTCCCTTGCTTCCGTTTCTGTAGCAGTCTGATAGTTTTTTTTACCAGATAGGGTTGCTGGCCCTGTGCTGAACCCTCCTTAGTCGCCTTTTACGATCATGCGTGGTAGGGTACAGTGGTCCTATTCTTTGCAGATCCCGAGTACCACACGGGGGAATTCAACCTATAGTTAGAAAGATAATCAGAAAAATGAAAGAAGAAAGCAGTAGAAAAGAACACGTGAAAATACTAGGATATGCTGACGACATCGACTTAATGGGGCAAACTGTCCAAGACGTCATCAATTCTTGCATACACCTGAGAGACGTAGCACTAAAAGTGAGCCATTGACCAGAATATGGCAGAGTATATACAAATATCAAAAGACCAGGGACATAATAAACCAGATTATGTAACTGCTGGAGATATGACCACCAGGAAAACACAAACATACAAATATCTAGGTATAACTTTCAACACCTGCAACATAGTAAGCAAGGAAATTAAAATTAGAGAACAGATAGGGAAGAAAATATACTTTGCATTGCAACACTTGTTGCCACCCAAAATTCTGTCCTAAAACATCAAGTTAGAAATCTACACAACTATGATGAGACAAGCCGTCATGCGTTGATCAGAAACGTGGAGTACAACAAAGAATGATGAACAGCATTATAGGTCTTTGAGAACAAGATCCCAAGTAGAATCTGTGGACACATAAAAGATACGATCAGTAGGGATTGGAAAAGTAGATAGTACATTAAACTTAACAGCTTATTTAATCACAGAATCTTGAAACTGAACAGATAACGGTGTTTGGAACAGAAAAAAAAAACAACATAAACGATGTTCGTACAAGATATAAAGGAAAACAGACCGATAGGTTTAGCAAGAGAGAAAAGTACAGACAACATGGAAGAGCCTGTTTGTACTTGTACGAACTCCCTGTAACTGCGAGCTGTTGTTCTTTGCAGCCGATGCTGTAGAGATGTTGAGGCACAGCATAGAATCGGCGTGGGAGCAGGTTATGGCGTCTACCTTTTCAGCCCCAGAGTACAGCTAAAAAGCAGGGGGTGTGCAAGACTCCACCACCATGGGGACTATGGCGGTCCCTGCCCCGTTAGCCTGGCTAGGCTTATTATTGGGGGAACCACGGAGAGGTGGGACAGGGTCTTAGTCAGCTATGGGTCACTAACCCTGACGGTGGTATATCAACTATGGGTCGCTGATTACCTGTGTTGGTTATTGTGAGCTTGCAAAGGAGCCCTCAGTTGTTATTAATTATTATTATTATTACTTATTTATTATTATTATTATTATTTGCTTTCATGTTTTCTGATGCCTTGAAAGACAAAGAAAAACGATTCTGCAAAAATGGTGATTATGGTTGTTATCTTCCGGTGTTGTTTCTCTCACTCTCTCTCTCTCTCCCCCTCTCTCTCTCTCTCTCTCTCTCTCCCTCTCTCCCTCCTATTTACACTTTTCTTCTTCTATAACTTCCTTCTTGTACAACTACACCATGGTACCTGCCGTCTTGACAACTGTAACACACTGTCTTTCGTGCTGTACAACAGTAATATACAACTTTCCGTCTTGCTTCTTGTACAGTTGAACCAAGTTAAGTTGCGTCTGGTACAGCTATTCATACAATGTATCTGCCTCTGTTCTGTTGTACCATTTTGTATTAATGTTATCTTAGATCTTGCTTGGCGTATTTCAAGGAAATTTACTTAACTATTGTTATAATTTATCAAGCATTCATTGAAATTGCCTGTTTTAGCCAATAGATAAATCTCTAAATGTCTATCAGTTTTTAGATCTGTTTCTTGCCTTCATTTGTTTCAGTTATATTTTGTAAAATTAAATCTTTTACTCCTGGTTAAATTCCCTCAATGAGCCTGAATAAATTTCCTGAGAAATTTTGGTTGAAAGAAACTGGACGGAAATCGCAGAATAATTTAAAAATATGATTTGTGTTAGAAATGTGCTAGTTTTCATAATATTTAGACTTTTAACTAAATACGGTTTTTAGCACTGATTGACACGGGCGTGCAAGATGTACCAACCCTGCTAATGTTGTTTACTCAGGGTTAACTCATAGACAGTAGTAAAGTATCTACAAGAAACACAGTATTAGACATTTGTAAATGCTTACTCCATTGCGAGAGTCGAAGCAGTTTTCCCACACAACAATGAAGAGACAGTCACCAATGGTTTGAACGCGCACTACACAATTGTCAAATATCTGCAGATCTTCAAGCTGTAAATTGGAAACATTGTCAACAGTGACACTTCCAGGAAGTTTTCTAAAGGGAAAAAAAGTGGACAATAAAAGAATGTTTGCACTCATATATTGTGGTAATTTTGCTTGGGGTCAAATGATACGTCAGTCCGTGTTTACATTTAGGTTCTACTGTGAGAGTTAAAGGAAATGTCAACTGCAGTAAAACTGGTTCAAGTCATGTCTACGTTCCTCACTATTTTAAACCTTTATTTTATAAGAGAACCACACACCTATGCCTACTTTTATTAGATTTACAATCCATCACTCTTTACGATTTCATCTTTCCCTTCATTTGATCCTTTAGTTATTGATTTCTGACACCTTCTGTGACTGACGGGTTGTGTGGTGACTGGGTTAGACTTTCACCCCCTGCACTGGATGTTGCGGGTTCGAGTCTCACCAGAAGCAATCAAATTCTCCTGGTGTCTAGGTAGTGAGTCGGAACGACCCCATGTAATTTGTTGCGCTCATTAAAAATTCACTGGCAGCTGGAAATAGCCACACAAAAAAAAAGAATAAACCCGGGGAAAACTCTAGTAAAAATCTGTCACGGACATTATCACTGGTTCTTGGAGTGTTCATGCTGCCCGCTATTTGTCATTACAGTTTTCCCAAGTTGGTTCAGAGAGTTCATGAGAGTAGCGTCACATTGCGTTACCGTATCTAAAACTTCAGCAAGGTCTGGAGACACATTGTTCATACCACTCTCATCATCAGGACAAAGTTAACCCGTAATAATTCTTGTTCATGTAGCTTTCAGCAAACAACTGGGCCACTAAACCGTAACAAGGACAAAGTTTAGTTTGAAAAGAATGAAGGGAAAAAGTTTGAGGACTGGATGTAACTAAGGTCAACCTGACCTCAGGAAATGGGTACCTGGGATTTCCTAGGAGAAACAGACCCGTGTTGGTATGTCTAAATATAATTCTGCAGTTGCCTAGAAATGTGAAGGCGCTAACACTTTACAGCCGAACAGGAAGGAAATATTATATGACAAAACTTTACCTATGACTTGTGTTACAGCACTCCATCATATGTTTTGCTCTCACAGATAGATGGAAAGACAGGTTAGCTGGCAGACAAGTAGGTAATTAGGTAGATAAACTAATAGATTTGACTGTAGACAGACAAACAGGCAAACAGGTCAGTCCGACGTAATCTTTAGACAGACAGATATTAGGAATAAAGATATAGACAGACTAAATATTGAGACAGAGAGACATGCATAGATGGAAGGATGGATGGATGAATGGACGGACGGACGGACTAATTTACAAACAGACTGACAGACAGGTAAATAGATGCACCTACTGGCCCTAGATGTCTAATAACAGTAGGAATGAACTAGACTTGAATAAAATCATTGCCAGATTTTTCATACTGAACCTAGTCAAAGTTCAAGGCAATTAAAAGACTATGTGGTATCCGAAGAGTCTGATGTGAATTAGACGAGTTTCTTTTGACTTTAGTATACTGTGAACATTTAACATTTGCACTCTTCTCATTGCCTTTTTTTCTATGCAAAGTAATCTGAAGCACATGTAAGAAACAACAAACACACTAGCAGAAAAAAAGACATTATTGGAGACTATAAAGATGTATTCTATTACAACCATGGTAAGAGCACATTGCATTGTTAAGATGAGTTGTGCATGATGAAAATTAATGAAAAGAAATATACTAAAAGCTATCATAAGAATTTTCTTTGTATATATAAATAAGAAGATAAGCTTAAAGAAAAATATCAGCAACATAACAAGACGGAAGATTTGTGGGAAAATAAACAGAGCGAAGGAGAAAAAGAAATAATGTACAGTCCGAGATTAGTGGCTCAATAGCGCCCTTAGAAGTTCCATATGTGGTTTTGTTCCCCTAGTTGTGTATGTGTTATGACTCATGTTGTAAGGAGTGACAGTTCAACATACAGCAACATCCAAACAAAATAAACTTCAAGCTGACTTTGACTGCGACTTAGGAACTAACGACGTCTATATTGAATAATAAGCCCAGGCATAAGCAAAGTTCTAATAGTTCACATATACACGCCTTAATCACTCACTTTCTCATGAGGACAGATAAACTCTAGGCTTACTCCATCTCCTAGCTTTCACACAGCTGCTCTCTCTCCAAATGTCCCATCAAAGAAAAATAAGTCCCTGTTTAATAACAGCTCTGTCACGTGACCAAATGACCAACGTTCACATCGTTACTTGCTTAAAGGAGTGTTGTAATAAGACTTGAACAGCCACACCACACATAGAACTCACGTACTGCTCTAAATTAAATGTTTTTGGTGAAAATAAAAGAGACGAAATTACATACAATATAACTACAAGTTGCAGAGAACACAGCATGCACTAATGTCTAATGGTCATATTCTGTAGTCATATTATTTATGATGATAACTTTGAGTACCGATATATTTAGTTTGTCTTACCATGTTCCAACAAGGCACACGACATTAGAAGTAAAGCAAAATTTATCATCATAGCTACTCTGTAGATTGATGTGCAGGAATATAAAGTTGGATCTTACATGCGTTTAACTGTTAAATGTCTGGTGCTTTTATTTTAAAATTCCCAATTTAAAATAGTAAATAAAATAAAAAATTCATGTTTCTGAAATTCTCTCGCCGACATCAATCTACATTATGTTATATTTAAATTTTCCTACCGTGATATTTATTAAACACGGAATAATTTATTTCATAAGATTATATGTAGTTTATATACTCATATATGAAAGATTGCTCAACATCAAGAGACAGTACGTATCTGTATCACCTGCTGTTTTATTACCTAACCCTCAGGCAGACAGAAGAGATCACTTTGAGGCGGCACAAGCGTCATTCAAACCTCAATTCTACTGCAATATTTTGTTTCTGTCCACAGGCTAGTTCCACATCTCCGCTGCTATCTCATTACAATGCTACAAACTGGTGCTTGTCACCGCCGATAATTTACAACAGTATATAATATACGTATTAAACATATATGCTACAGAACGTATTGTTTTTTAATAATACACATTAATGAATAAAAAATATTTAATATACAAGCATAATAAGCTATTTATGGAACATTTTACAGTATTAAAGTGACAGAGTGACAGAAGGAATGAGAGAGAGAGAGAGAAAGAGAGAGGATATTCACACATGTATGTGCTCCAATCTAGGCGACTGAGTATATATGTAAATGTGTTCACTCTCTACTTTTCAAGGAAATGACTTAATCATGAAATGATTTATGACGGAGCAATGCAGGCGTATGCAGGCCATATTTATGAATTCAGTTTCAAGGACTTGTAATTTAACAAAAAAAATCACACCACTGTTACTGAAAATATAGAAAATGATTCTTCGAACAAGTGGTTCACGATTATATTATATCGTTTATGGTACACAGCAAATACTATATAATAATTGACTGCATGTAAATTATTAAAGTATCAACGGTATATAATGTTATACTTGATCGTGCCATATAGTCTTTCGTCGACATCCGACAGCATTTAGGACCGGCAATTGGCCATAAGTGGATTTGGTCGTATGTTAGTCGTTATAAGGAGAGGTCAGACACTAAGTACAGCTCAAGGTGTTACAAGATGATTAGACATGTTTATCATCACTTTTAAAAAATCCAAAAAATGAGCTCAGAGACAATGTGGACTTTATATCACAAAACAAGAATCACAACATATTAAATAATATATAATACTATAATAATTTTTAACGGCTCACAAAATGTACATATGGACATGCATACTCACATGCATACATGTCAGTTCTGATCCTGCGACCATGAACAGATTGTTGGAACATAACGTCAGACGTGGCGTGGCCAGGCAAGAGCGCTGCAGTAGGAAGCAAAGAAGACTGGTTAATCACCACAGAACTGGCACCATCAGCAGCCAAACACTGGCGGAGATACTGAAGATGGGATCAGAGCACTTATGTCCGGTGTGCAATGAGGATGATCCATCGACTAATTAACTAAATAATTATGCCTACATATCAATCACGCGGGACCACTTTTTTTTTACAAAAAAGGTAAATTTAAAGAAAATGTATTTTAGATATGCAATTTTGGCATGGATAATTTACATTTTTATTGTAGACTAGGGAATAATAATAATCATGATGGCATTTAAATATTTTGGACATGATAATCATGATAATCTAGAGAAGACCGTATTAAAAGGGTACATAATGGGAAAAAGAAAGAGAGGAAGAAAAAGGCGAAGATGGCTGCAAGACATCGTTGATAATCTGCAAATGGTTGCATCAGCAGCAGGCCATGTTGCTCACAACCAAGAGGCCTACAGGAGTGCTGTTATGGAAGCAAAGTTCCGCAAGAGACATGCAAACGAATGAATGAATGATAGCATTGTTGGTCACTAAAGTTTGAGGTAAGGATGCCAACAAATGTCTTCCCTGCTTTTGATAGGGAGACACCAGGTATCCTCTTTCTTGAAGATGAGTTACCCCAGTGTAAATCAAAGCCTGTGTAAAATCAAAATTGAACAATACAACCTACGGAAAGCCTATGCTTGACTGGAGAGTGTGTCAACTACTACATCTATCTGTCTGTCTGTCTGTCTGTCTGTCCTACTTTCGACAAGTGAGTTTTTAGAACAAGGTAACTTTGGCGGAAAAATTAAAAAGGGATGTTACCCAACAAAACTCTAATTATGTTATCAGGATTATCTTCCTTTAACTGAAGGTCAATGACAACAGGTGGTGGTATCAGCTTATTCTGCGACAGAAATCATTTGAATTTCAATCTAACTCAGATGCTTGTCTTGAAGACATTCTGAATCGGGGAGCATTTCAAAAGCACCATTTTGATGAAGGACGAGAGAGAAAAAGGTTGAAATAAATTCGCCCCGTGACCTTATCATTGGTCAAAGGTAAAACAATTTTAAAAATGCTGAAAATAATGTAACATGACATGACCCCGTGAACTTTCTACTGTGTCAGAGTTTAGACTTTGCCCCCAAGCATAAATAAGGGGACGTAATATGTTTTGTAATCCGTTAAATAAACCTAACACAGCTAACAAGAAGGATCGTGTGCAGTGAATTCATTTGTCTTAATTTGCATACATTACTATCTTACATAGTTTAATATAATTAGTTAACATTTGCCATGCTCAGTTAAAGCAAAGAGGAAGGACTAGACGTTTAAATCCCGTTATATGACACACTACAAATAGCGTATTCAGGAATAGTGAATCCTGTAAGAAAAAGATGAACAAGAGCGCTCGTCTCTACGGGAAAGGTGACTTGAGACTGGTAAATTCATCATTATTTGTGATGATAAAAGTTTGCGTGCATGTGTTTCTCTTAATAATCTAAGTTCCATGCTTACATATATGCTTTGTATGTAGTATTTGTGATGATAAAAGTTTGCATGCATGTGTTTCTGTTCATAATCTAAGTTCCATGCTTACATATATGCTTTGTATGTAGTATTTGTGATGATAAAAGTTTGCATGCATGTGTTTCTGTTAATAATCTAAGTTCCATGCTTACATATATGCTTTGTATGTAGTATTTGTGATGATAAAAGTTTGCATGCATGTGTTTCTGTTCATAATCTAAGTTCAATGCTTACATATATGCTTTGTATGTAGTATTTGTGATGATAAAAGTTTGCATGCATGTGTTTCTGTTCATAATCTAAGTTCAATGCTTACATATATGCTTTGTATGTAGTATTTGTGATGATAAAAGTTTGCATGCATGTGTTTCTGTTCATAATCTAAGTTCAATGCTTACATATATGCTTTGTATGTAGTATTGTTCTACCTGACACTCTAGGCCTCCGTAACCAGGGATGTATGTAAGGCAAGGTAAATTTCCCGTTTCCATGCTTTTAACGCATGTTAGGGAATACGGTGTTAGGCCCGTATTTTCCAATACCTTCGGCACATGAAAGTCTGATGTGGACAGTATCACGCCTGGCCTCTTTACCTTCCCAGATTTCTCTTTTACCCTTTTTTAAAGGCTAGGTCAACCCCGGGGCCTTTTCGGTGTGTACCAGAAAAAAAAAATCCCACTACTGGGACTGAACCCAGTACCAAAGGATTAGCTTCTTCTTCTTCTTCTTCGTTCGCACTGTCTGTCTATATCTGCAGTCCTGTCTCTTGGATAAATTTCACTGTTTTTTGTAACTCATGTATGGAACCGTAGAGCTTATCTTCTTTAGTGGTTTCACTGGGCCAGTAATTATTTCTCAGTGTCTCGTAGTTGATGCAGTTCTGGAGGATATGTTCCACAGTTTGGGGCACCTGGGCACATGTACATAGATTAGTAGTACCAACCTTAAACTTTGTATACATATGACTTCGGAGTCGGCTGTGTCCTGTTCGGAGACGGAAGATGGTGACTTGTTCCTTTCTGTTTAGCATGTGATAGTCATCATGTGGTGGTGTCTGTGGCTTCCTGTAGGTTTTTATCATGCTTTTCTTCTGATTATAAGTGATTGGTATGTCTGGTTGCTCCATTTCAGTGCCCTCTTTGGCCAGTTGGTCAGCTTTCTCATTGCCTGGTATCCCACAGTGGGAGGGAATCCATTGCAAAGTGACTCCATGTTGTAAGCCAATTTTTGACAAGGCATCCTTAAGGTCTGGTAGTTTGTTGCACTGAAGAGCCTCCAGTACTGATCTTGCATCTGTGAGAATTACTACAGGACATGTATCAATTCTGGAGTCTGATAGTTTTTCAACTGCAGAAATAATTGCCCTAACTTCTGCATCAAAGTTGTTGCAGTATTTACCAGTGGGTATGAAAATCTTGTCAATGGCGTTGTTTGGATATTCAATATATGCTCCTGCCCCTCCATTCTTTATGGCATTATGTGCAGATCCATCTGTATACACACGTATCCAGGTGTCACATGGATATTTGTCATCTAGAACACTAAGTGTGGCTATTGATCTTACAAGACTGCTCTGCATCTCACCATTCTGCACACCTTTCACTTCAGTCTGAATAGTTATTTGTGTATAATCTGCTTCTTTCCATGGTGTATGCTCTGGTACAGATGATAATGGAGCGACTATAGTTGGAAGGTCAGGTATCAGCTTACGCATACGCTTGGCCTGATAAATGAAGCTGCTTCTTTTAAGCCGTCCTAATGCCAAGTTATTGAATCTCTCCTTCAGGGGATGGCTTACAGAACTAAGGAATTTTTCTCCCAAGGTCATGACCTTTGTGTCTCTACGTTCCTTTAGCGGTTGAACACCAACTATTTTCTGCATTTCTACTATTGGTGTGGACCTCATGGCACCTGTGATAATCCGTAGTGACTGATTTTGAACCTTGTCTAGATTATGCAGCGTAGTGTTTGATGCTGTGCACCAAGATGTTGAGCCATATTCTAAATGTGGTAGAATACTTTACTGATATACATTCTTAAGGATTCTTTCACTAGCTCCCCATGTGGTTGCACTCAATTTTCTTAATATGGCTAGTTTTCTTCTGGCTTTTGCTTCTGCACTGTTGATGTGTTGCTTCCACGTCAGTTTTGAGTCAAGAGTCACTCCTAAGTAAGTGGGTTGGTTGTCCATCCTTAAGGGTATTTCATTTACAAAGATCTTACCTGCTTTCTGTTTAGATGAGAGGGTGAACAGAGTGGTACTTGATTTCTCTGTGTTGATACTTACACACCATTTGTTTGTCCATGATGTCAAGATGTCTGCTGCTCTTTGGAGTCTCTGTGTAGCAACTGTCGCATATTCATATGTACACCACATGACCAGATCATCTGCATACAGTGCCGCTTTGATTCCATAGGGAAGTTCCTTGACCAGGTCATTAATGAATACAAGGAATAGTGTAGGCGAAAGGACTCCTCCTTGTGGTACACCGTGTCGCAGAAGTACTTTCTGGCTTTTGTGTCCATCCATTACTACTCTTGCTCTTCTGTTGTGTAAATAGGACTTTATCCAGTTGTACAGTCTTTCATTCACATTGCAGTTTCTTAGTTTCCACAGCAGACCTTTTTTCCATACTTTATCAAAGGCTTTCTTCAGGTCTATCCACGCTGCTAGTACAAGGTTTTTCTCTTGGAATGCATCCTCAATCTCTTGAGAGAGATAGGTCACTTGATCTTCCGTACTGTAGTACTGCCTAAATCCTGCTTGTTGTGGAACGAGAAGGTTTTCACTTTCTAGGTACCATTTTAGCCTCAGGTCAATGACGCGTTCCATCGTTTTGCATAGGCAGCTAGTGAGACTGATTGGCCTGTAGCTGGAGGCAGTATCACTGTTTTTCCCTGGTTTTAGCAGTGGTACCATGCTTGCTTCCTTCCAGATTTGAGGTAACTTACCTGTGCTCCAGCACATATTGAAAATATCCAACAGCTTTCCCATTGCTGCCATTCCCAGGTTCTTGATCATTTCATTGGACACTCCATCTGGTCCTGGTGATTTCCTTGGTTTCAGTTTACTAACTGCTAGGTCTAACTCACTGCGTGTGATTGGTGCATCCATGACCTCCACTTTTCTGACTTGTTCCTTCTCTTTCTGTGGCTCGATGCGCACTGTACGCTCCTTCTCTGGATGGATATCAATGTTGCAGTCCTGTGCAAACATGCGAGCAAAGTGATCTGCTAACTGCTTACCTGTAAGAGTTTTCCCATCCTCTATTAGTGTAACCTTTGTACTTCTTCCAGTACTCTCATCATTTAACTGTTTGATTAGTTTCCACAGTTTCCTTCCATCATTTTCAAAGTTTAGGGACTCTGTTTTCTCTCTCCAACTTTCCCGTCTGGCTTGCAGCTTTGCTCTCTGAAATTTGGCCTTAGAATGTTGGTAGTTATTGTGGTGTTCTTGACATGGTCTATTTTCTGCTTGCTTTCGAGCTGCTTCCACGTCATCATGGAGTTTTCCCAGCTCACTAGACCAGTATGGTTTATAGTCCCTGCGAGCTCCTCTGGGAATGGTTTCACGAGCGGCCTGAAGGATACAAGCATTGAATTCCTTCACTATGCTGTTAATATCCTTAGCTTCTATGGACAGCTGTCCCACCAGGATACCTGTACGATGTCTGTACATTGTCCAGTTTGCTTTCTTATAGTTCCGTCTGGGGAGAGGGTTACTGGTGTTAAGGAGTTCATTTTCTATTGTCAGGAAGACTGGTCGATGGTCGCTACCTCCAAGTTGTTTTCCAACTTCACGTGTAATGTTCCACTTCAGATCTGGAGAGTGGAATGCCAGATCTGGTGTTGATTTTGTATGCCACGCCCTTGTGTAAAATGTTGGGGCATCCATTGGCTAGTTGATCAGGAGAAGTCCATTATCATCCTGCCAGCTCTCAACTTCCTCTCCTCTCTTGTCTATGTGGTCATAGCCCCAGCTCTGGGAATGACTGTTAAAATCACCACAGACCATCAGTCTCTCTTTGTGTGGGATTGTTCCTAAAGCAAGTGGGCGGTCACTAGGACAGTAATAGTTAAGGAGGTGGAAATCTGTATTACTACTTTTTAGATGGATCATCTGGTATTCGGCTCCTTCCATGTACACTCCCACCTGACATGCGCTGATGTTATTCTTAACAAGTGTGAGTACTCCTCCTTTTCTTCTGTCCTGTCGGTCTGATCTAAAACACTGGTAGCCTCTGATTTTAACGGCGGCATCTTTGGTTAGGTGTGTCTCCTGTATGCAGCATATACTTACCTGCTCTGCAAAAAGTATGTTCTCTAGTTCAACCTTTTTGCTATAGCCATCTCTAACACTGCTGACATCCTCAGCATTCCACTGCATTATTTTAAGTTCCTGCTTTTTGGCTGTTTTCTTCTGTTGTATTTTTTGGCCAGTAGCTCTACTCTCATGTCTCCTGACTCCACAAGACAAACTGAGAGGACCTCCAGTAGCATTGGGTGGACCCTTTCGAGGCAGGGGGCCCGGCACTGCACCTGCCTGGTTAGTCTTCACAGGGCGAGCACCATGTTTGAAAACTGCAGATAGAGACATTTCATTAGCGATAATGCGTGTTACCCTGATTTTTGCGATGCGCCTTTTGGCTGGGTAACTCCGACTTCAGCACCTTTCCTTGCTAGAGCAGACTGTGGTCTTGCTCGGACTGCCATGAAGACAGTGTGGCTGGCCTGTCCAAAACTTTGTTTTCCAGCCTCTGGTGGCTGTATTTAAGCCCCTTCTCCATGTCAGATGGTTTGGAGACAGTTCCACAAAGACACTCTGACTTTGAGATGAGGAATCTGATGAGTGCTTCAACGATATCCATTCCCCGCCACCCATAGTCTACTGGCTCTGTTTTGTTTACATCATTCTGATAGCCATTGTTGTAAAGACCCATAGGCTTGTCACGTCCTGGATTCATTGGTTTCACACCAGACTTCCCTCATCCCCGCCAGAGATCTCCATGTCCCCATCTGTCCACCAACTTGACATTACATTTTGCAAAAATAACAATTACAATTAGTGTTGACTGCTACAAGTTTCTGGGCTACAGAGGTAGGTCAGAGTTTTTAAGCAAACAGATCTATGTTCCCTGTCTCACAAACACTACGTTAAGATAAGTGTGCTCTTAACACAGTTGTTCCCAGGGGGACCGGATTAGCAAACCAAGTGCCTAACCACTCAGCTAACCGGGCCGCCAGGGAGATATGTATATACAGCCAAATTGTGGTGAGACTTGAATCTCATTTCTGATGTTCTTCCTGTCTAAATGAAGCTACCAAAATCTTTCTAAAAGTCATATTGATACTTCATATTACGGTAAAGTGACCATATTTTTCGCAAACCAAAGCGGGACATCCCCCCCCCCCCCCGGGCAAAACAAAAATTGCTCTTTAATCTAGTCTTTAAAAATTGTGTGCTCACTTCAGTAATTTTTACACCTATAGCTAGTGTTTTGTTTTAAAGTTCACATACAAAATTAAGAAGCTCAGTATATAACGGAGTCGTACCTTATTGTTACGACAACAGTAATTAGTAGTCATCACAGCTGATCTGCAGGAGATGATGTACTTGGTACTGGCTCCTCTGAAGTTGTGGTGCAATATTTCTGTGAGAATGTATTTTTTCTTAGTAGATCTGGGCGCTGCATGAGCGTGTCGTGAAGCTTTTGGCATGTATTTCCTGCGCACTCAAAGTTGCATATAACCATAAGCACGGCTTTCATTGTTTGAACGCTAAGCTGTGTTTTCTGGCTTGTCCATATCGTGTTCATGTGTGAGAAGATTCTTTCAGTGGGTGCATAGATCCAAGACAGACAGAGAATAAATTCGATTTCTCTCTTTTTTAAATTCAACACGAGCAACGAGTTAGCTGGGAAATGGGAGAACACTTCTACCAACCGGACATCAATTTTTGCATGTTTGGAGTTCTAGTCTGAAATTTTGTTTTTGTGCTGAAGCAAATCTATAAACACTGTTGATTTATCAAACAGTTCGTTGTCGTTGAGTTCAAGATCTGGATATTCTATTAGTTATTCATTTTATTAAGCTTTAAATTTAGCAAGCTCATAGCCAAGACTTTCGGCCATGACGTCTAAAAAGCACGACTGTCCGCCTAAAGCGGGACGTGTGGTCACCTTATATTACAGTGTGTCCACCACAGTATGTATCGTTATGTCATCTGTTGTGCTACATCATGTTTCCGTCACTCACTATGAGAACAAAGAGGTAAAAACAAATGGAAACCAACAACTTTTGCTTTTTTCATAAAAGATTGACGGTACTGAATTTCTTCGTAACACGAAAATCTTGTTTTTCTTCTTTCTTTCCCTGTTTCCATTTTTTTTTTGTTTGTGTGCCATTAATTAATTTTGTAAATTATAAATTTATAAATGATCTATTTGCTGATATAAAAGTTTGCATTAAACATGAACTATTTGCTCCCACAATAGTCATATTTGATGTAGACCAACATTAGCTTTGTGTACTGCTTTTGTGGCAAGGTGGGCCGAACCACGTTTTTGAATGGCATTCTCTCATATAATCAGTGCAGCACTAACCTCACATTAATCTTCTGATGTATGTGTTTATTTGATTTCTTAAAATAATGCATCCTTTTTTGCAATAATTTCAAACGAGTTTCTTTGATCGTTCGTGGTATATGTTCCCATTCATTTCTCTTCACTTGCCTCACTTTCTGAACAGTTATCACACGATAAATTAGTTACTAAATTAAGTTTTCTTCCACTATTTCTATTTTTATCCAATACCATATAGTCTTATTACTAAAGAATACAATGAGATATGCATGAAATAAAATTAAATGCACAATAAAGAAGTGTAGAGGGACTGGTATACAGAGACTTGAGAACAAGGCCAAAATTGGAAATGACGGGAACGTGCTTGTTTATGGCTCATGTTCTGGAAAAGCGGCCGTGGGGCATTGCTTGATTTATAAAGTCGTATTATCAATTGTTATTAATTAGCTAAAAGAAATCCAGGTTTATTTATTATTCCAGGAGGAAGTCCCTATTCCAGATCTTGGACCAGAGGATGTGCTGATCCAGATGGCATTTGTGGGTATCTGTGGATCTGATGTTCACTTATATGATGATGGACATATCGATCGTTTCATTGTTTCTCAGCCACTCACTTTAGGTCATGAACTAAGTGGAGTTGTCAGCAAAACTGGACATGCTGTTACAATGTTGCAGGTTGGTTTTTTTTTAAAAATTGATTGTTGGACTGAGTACTAAATTTTCTTAGTCAATTTTAGAATTATATAAAACTTTCTCAATCAGCCCAATCTTTTTTTCCTCACATTCTTATCTTTGTAAAACTTATTTCTAATTTTTCACAATAATTTCATGTTTTGAAACTATTATTTCTCAAACAGTTACAAATTACATACTTAATTTTCACAAGCAATTCAGTCTACTAACATTGGGCACATGTGTATGCTTTTCAGTAAAGAAACAAACAACACATGTTAATTCAAAGACCCTTATACCTTTATTCCTATTTCAAAGGCAGGGGACAGAGTTGCTATCGATAACATGCGGCCTTGTTTTGAGTGTTTCTATTGCAAGAAGGGAAGATCCAATATTTGTAGCAATATTAAGGTCGCAGGAATACCTCTTACCGACGGAGGTTTTGCTCGGTATATGGTGACCCCCGCCTACACATGTCACAAGTAAGTCCATACTACATCAATTCATTTATTGACTTGCTGCTATTCTGAGTATAAATTGTGATCAATATTTTGATTTTATGTTTTTCTTAAGGAATGGAAAAATTAATTATGTCAGTCCATAAGAATAGTGAAGAGTGAAAAATCTTAAGGTGAAGAAAACTAAATTGATGACAATTGACAAAACAAATAAGGCAGCTAAAATATACATCCATGAGGAAAAATTGGAAGAAGTGGAGAGTTTTGAATATCTTGAATCACTACACTAATAAAGGAGATACAATGAGGGAAATTAAAAGGAGGACATCTATCCCTCTTCAAAGAGTAAAACAACTAAAGAATCTGTGGAGAGGAGCAGACAGAACTACAAAAATAAGATTTTTAAGGGCATGCATCTTTCCCATCGCAATATATGTCTGTGAGACCTGGACACTTAACAAAACAGCTGAGAAATACATAAATATCTTTGAATGTAAATGCTAGAGAAGAATTCTTCAAATATCATAGACACAGAAAATAACAAATATATTCATACTACAAGAACTTAATATTGAAGAAGGCTGGCTAGTAAAGAGGATTAAACAGAGAAAATTTAAATATTCTGGACGTATTAGACGTCAAGATAATATAGAGAAGATATCTTGGAAGAGTACATAATGGGAAAAAGAAAGAGAGGAAGACAAAGGCGCTGATGATCTGCAAATGAATGCATCAGCAGCAGGGCATCTTGCTCACAACCGAGAGGTCCACAGGAGATCTGTTAGGGAGGCAAAGTTCTGCAAGGGACATGCAAATCACTGACTGACTGACTGATATAGTTCTTGCTATTTAAAATAGATTGGTTGCCTTTTTTCCCCATTGTTAATTGTTGAGCCACCTTGTCATATATTTGTATCTCAGTCTCTATTTTTTTCTTGAGTTTTTCAGTTTCAGCTACCTTATTTCTGGCAGCAGTTTAGTTCAAGGTTTCTCAATGGGGGAATATTATTGCCTATTTTAATCCACTATGGGGAATCCTTTAAACAGAGGAATCCCTCCAGACCCAAGATTGATGCACCATCTCCAGACTCCAGAGTGATGCACCAGTTATATTGGTTTATTAATATAATCTTACTGGCAACATCCTTGCATCAGTTAAGACAAATCTAAATCAATTTGGGATGGCACACTGCATGTATACCATAAACTAGACATTCCTGCCATAAGCTGTCTCAAGCTGCCCTATAAGAGTGATATCTTCCCTACAGAAGTATATTTTCACACTAGCTTTAAAACTGCTGTTTCCTAGATTACCAGACAATGTGAGTTTACAAGCTGGAGCATGCATGGAGCCACTTGCTGTAGTAGTGCATGGCCTGCGTCGAGGTCATGTTACTGATGGTGATGTTGTGGCTGTGATTGGTGCAGGTAAGTGTGGCATACAACTGATCCATATCTAAAATAATTTTCTGCCTTTGTCTGTATGTATCATCCACCATTCCACAGAGAATAAGCAGGGGGAAGTTTAGCTTCTATCACAGTCTTAAGTTTACAGAGTGAGGCTAATTGTAAGAGGGCAAAGATTACGTATCACTGGTATTATTACTATTACTTGAATGTTTTTTTTTTTTGGTAAGATTGAAAAATTCACAGATTGTTATAATGCTCTAGACAGACAGAATTTAACTAGGAAAGTAACAAATCAGTTTTTTATTTCTTCTCCCACTATTATTTGAAAGATTACATTACATCTTACATTCTTCACTTGCCGTTATGGCTCACTTTGTAGTTTGCCATGTTTTTTTTTTGTTGAGTTTTTCAACCGTGTCAAGGAATCTTATGCCCACTAAAATAGCCTCTCTCAACAATGTTCTCTTTAGAGTTTCACATGTTAAACCTCTTTTTCATTTTTATTTGTCGTGTTGTGTCCTATTTGATACCTTGAATGATTATAGCTAGTGACTCTATAAATGAACTCCATTCTTCTGCTGCCAGCAGTGTTAGCCTTCCTAACTCTTTTTTTTTTATTGTACTGGATTCTATAGGAGCTCTTCACTTAGTAAAACTGATATTTTCCATCAGGTATTGGGTGCTATCTGCTCTCTTGGTCTTCATCTGCTTATATTCTTACTAATCATTTTTGTTGCTGTGGTTTGTGAAAGTCCTTCCTACTGTATCATATGCAGCATGAATGTCCAGTTGTTGCTTTATTGTGGAATTCTCATTTTCACTGCCATTTAGCAGAACCATTTCATTTGGTTGTATCACACAGTACTGTGTAATGTTTTTTTCACTGAACAATTAAGTTTTATTTATTTATTTAATTATTTATTTATTTATTTGTGTTCTTAAATCAGGACCTATTGGATTGTTTGCAATGCAGGCAGCAAAAGCTTTTGGGGGGAAAAAGGTTATTGTAGTTGATATCAACCAGAAACGTCTGGAACTTGCGGCTACACTTGGGGCAGATCTCACATTCAATTCACAAGGAATTTCTGATCCAGAGACTGCTGGTTAGTTCAAGTCACTGTGTTTGTTTATCTTTTTTTAAATTTTAACTGATACTGTAGAGCATCATGGGATATTTAATTTATCTCTTTAAAATCAATAAATTATTGTGAAGTAATTTATGGACTGAAAACATGGCAGATTAAAAAAAGAATTGAAGGAACTAAAACTGAAAGATAATGAAAACTTAACTCTTGATATACTATGAGCAATTTAAATGTTTCATTCCATAGATGGAGGAAATTCATAATTTAAAAGAACTGTCAGTGCTAAATATGGCCATTGAATCATTTCCTTGTGAAACATTGTTTCAAAACTTTTTATTGCAAGAAATGTTTATGGATTATGGAAGGTGTTTTGTAGATTAACTCTTTAACTACACAACTGGTTTTGACACACTCATACATGATAACATCTGTTTTTACAGGGTTGACATGTTCTCTGATTTTTTTCTAAATATAATTTTGCTGCAAAATGTGTTTTTGATACAAAATTCAGGGAAACTGAAACAAGGTGTTATCTGTTGTAGTTGGGAGTGGAAAAATATACTCAAGAGAAAATATCCAATTTAAAAAGTGATGAAAAGGAAATTGTTTGTGAATTACAAAAAGTATCTTCCTTTCCTGTATCAGATACCATTATGAGGGCAAAGTGAAACATAAAATCACTACAGTTTTATAGATAGTTCATATGTGAATCACAGTAAAAAGGCTTAGTGTTAACTTATTGAATATGCAGGAAACTCTCTACCGTAGACAGCGGAACAACAACACAACTCCTTCAGATCATCAGAGGAAGTACCCCCCCTCAGACAAGTGTTTCGGCCCTTTAAACTCCTGACACTCTAAGGGGGGTGGGCCCCTCTGGGTCATGACTCCCAGAGGTCTTGTGAGTTGTTGCTTTTTTCCAGGATCGAACCCATGATCTTCCAGTTGCCACGCGTCTTTAGCGATTTAGCTATGGAGGACTGGTATTGGTTGTGGCAAATGAAATTACTTATGTTCCCAATGCTTGTTTCGCATACTCCACAGCCAGCATGAGGCCTTTTCTGCTGTTTCTGAAAGGCTTCTCAATGCCCTTGCTCTTGCTTGTCCCTTTATGCCCAGTTGCTTACATAGGTCATATGCTGATGTTGCTACGAATCCTCTTGCTCCCACTTCTACAGCTATCACTTTTGCCCTGAAGCCTGCCCCCTGCCACAGTTGCTTGACCAGATCATTGTACTTCTCCAATTTGAATAAATGCTGCTCCTCTATTCTAGTTTCATATGGGACCGTAAGCTCGATCATTATTAATTCCTGTTTTTCTGTGGAGTACACTACAATGTCTGGTCGCATTCCTGTGTTCTTGATGGCAGTCGGGTATTCTCGTCTTTCTGGAAGGTCCGCTGTCACTTCCCAATCATTTGTACCATCTAGCAGTGATGGTAAGGGAATGTCCCTGATTTCAATATTTGATGTCATACCAGCACCTATGAAGTATTTAGGTGGGACCTCAACTCTTTTGCTGTTATTTGCTTTATCGTTTGCCCTGTCTACAATGGCTACTAGTTCCTGCAACACTCTGTTGTGCCACCAGGTGTACCGTCCTTGCCCTAAAGACACTCTACATGCTGACAGCACATGTTCCAATGTTCAGTATATGACTTTATTAAATAGTTAGTTCACTATGTGACCTAAAGTCATGTGAAATGAAAGGATTATAATAAAGAATAATTAGATCATTTGTTTCCACTTGATATTATAAAAACACAAGTGAAATCAAAACAAACACTGCACACTTCCTGTCTGTAAAGGAGCAAGAGGGAATGTTGGATTGGATTCATTTTAGGACTGCTTACACCAGTTACTAACATGGCTTCATGGAAGCTCACATAAACTATCTTCTTATTGTTATTCATTTCATTTTTAGCTGAAGCCATAAGACAAACCTTAGGAGCTGAAGTTGATGTGTGTGTAGAATGCAGTGGTGCTACCGGGACACTGGACACAGCCATTCATGTTTGTCGAATTGGAGGCAGAGTTGTTGTACTTGGAATTGGAAAAATGGCCATGCATGTACATATTGGAATGGCTGCTATTAGAGAGATCAATATCATTGGTTCTTTCTGCAACAATAACAAGTAAGTTATAAAATATGAGTAATAGTTTATATGCAATAATAAAAGATTAATATATTACTATAAATATATCACACTGGTGAACAAAGAATTCAAAGATCCTCACTATTGTAGTGCCTGACATGATGATCAGTAAGAGAAGAAATAACTGTTAAGTAATTGTGAGTTACTGTTTTATGTTTTCTTTTTTTAAAGGCTTAGAGCAGTGTTTCCCAACAATTTTTGGATCATGACCCATCTCAACACCTCAAAGATTGTGATGACCCATCACCCCATGTTGCCCAGCATTAGGGAAACAATGGTACTGATAATGGCATTCTTCAAGTTGGAAGTTGGTTTTGAAGCAAGCATGTGTTGTTTGAAAGTTTCACCAAGCATCATTTCACTGACTAACTCCTGTCATAGCTAACACTACCAAAGTTGAATATGCATAGCAGGAACATTAAGCCATAGTAAAAAAGTGTTTGTGTTGTAAGGGTTTGTCTCCCTGCATTTATCTTTTTTGTTTGTTTTTTTTCTACAGTTTTGGTCCTAATTTCACTTCTGATAAGGTCAAACAACTAAAATAGGAAACAAGAAATAAATCTAATGATAGTTTTGTAAGTGAATAAACTGGACAAGTAAAATCATTGTAAGAAGACTGCATCACATTGATGATCACCTTGACCTTGCTAGCCAGGCTGTTGTAGTACAATAAGCCATATTCAGAAACATGGATGTATATTAGCACTGATTCACAGTCAACTGTAATTCTTTGCCCCTGATAATTTCCCTGCCTGCTCAAAACATTAATCTACTTTCCAAGTACAGCAGCCAGAATATGATAAATTTTTCTTTAGCCTTTCTTTTTTGTTTATATCACAGCTTTCCAGATTCAATAGATCTTGTATCCAGTGGAAAGGTCAACGTGTTGCCTGTGGTCACTCACTTTTTCCCTCTGGACAAATTTGTGGATGCTCTAGCTCTTGTCCGAGATGGAAGGAATTCAGTCAAAGTCATGATTGATTGTCAGAAATAGCTTTTATAGTAAAATAAAAGTTACAGATGATATCCTTTCCCATCTTATGTCAAAGACATTATAAGCATACCCAGTTTTGAACTTATAATCCAGTGTCACAAAGACTAATCTTACATGGTTCAATGAGATTATTTATTTGTCAATTCATTCACAAATTGCCTTAAGTAAGATTTACATGTAAATTAGAATACAGAAAAATGGGATAAATAACTTATAAGTGAAACAAAATTAATGAACAAAACTTTCAATATTTAACTCTACGGGGGATAAACATGAGATAGTTCTGTATTCTATTTTTCTATGACTCACTAAAGCCAGTTCTCTTGGTTACTTTAACAATGCTGAATTTGATATACTGTAAACTGCAAGTGATTTCTATTTTTTCAATGCTAATTCTTTAAGGAACAGTCTTGGCAAAACCACAGTTCCATAATGCTTTCATATAATCAGTGATATATCAGTGATGTTTTTCTGTGGTGGGTGTATATGTTTTATGATCATTTATATTTACATCTTACATCCTTCCTGTGCTGTTAAATGTCATATAAGGCTCGCATGGTAGTTTACTAAGATTTCCTGTTTTCAGCAAGATTTTCAACCTCATCAAAAGATGTTATTCCCACTAAACTGGCCTCTCTTAACAATGTCCTCTTAACGTTTCATGTGGTCATCCTCTTTTATACTACATTTATCTTATCTTATATATTTTATATCCTTCCTGGCCATTAAACATCACATAGGGCTTGCAAATTAATTCGCCAGTTTTTCCTGTCTTCGGCAAGTCTTTCAATCTCATCAAGGGATTTTATGCCTGTTAATTTGACCTCTCTTAACAATGTCTTCTTCAGAGTTTCATGCGGTCTGCCTTTCTTTCTTTGGCCTGTTGTGTTCCACTTGATAGCTTGTTTTGGGATTCTCTGATCATTTCTTTTCATCAAGTGACCGACATATGTCCATCTCCTTTTCCTGATCATCTATGAGACTGGTTGTTGTTCAGTCATCTGTCTTATCTCTGCATTGTTCTTGAATTCATTCCACTTGATGCCGAGTATTTTCCCTATGCATTTGTTTTCAAAAGAGTCTAATTTCTGGTCTATTTCTTTAGTTGTTTTCCACCTTTCACATGCATAAATGATTGTGGATATTACATTTGAATTGAATAGTCTTAACTTGGTTTTTGTGCTTATAAGTTTTGAATTCCATATGTTCTCAAGATTCTTGAAGATCAATGCTGCTTTTGCAATTCTAATTCTAACTGCCTTTCTAGTGTCACCATCCTAGTCTATGCAGCTGCCAAGGTATGCAAATTGATTGACTTCTTTAATATCTGTCTCTTCTATGTGTATATTTATACAATTTATAATTAGACATAATTAGATATAATAATTAGATAATAAATTAGATATAATAATTAGATAATAAATATAATGAGACATGTCTAATTCTATAATTTATAATTTAATAATACATTTATACTACATATTAAATAATGCTGACAGACATTTTTATGCTGATACAGTCAGTCAGCACAAATTATATCACTGTAACAGACAACTGTAATAATAAACTG
This sequence comes from Achatina immaculata, assembly GCA_009760885.1. Classification (NCBI taxonomy): domain Eukaryota; kingdom Metazoa; phylum Mollusca; class Gastropoda; order Stylommatophora; family Achatinidae; genus Lissachatina; species Lissachatina immaculata. The sequence continues at coordinate 18,242,436 of CM019714.1, forward strand.
TAACAGAGGACTTCACCAATGGTAATCTTCAGTTATTCCAGATTATAATTTATTAACTTATACATCTCACAGGATGAGAAAGATAGTTTGAGGTTTAGGATGATACTTTGAGCTTGAATTGCATAATGGCTTCCCTCTATCATCAGAAGGAGCTGACAACAAAGAAACTAAAAAACTAAAATGAGGTTTTAATTGACACTGATGGTTTGTAAGAGATCAATATTGTATTTATAATATTTGTTATTTCTGTTTAAAATAAAAATTGAATACATTATGGCTGAGATATTTGATAAAATGAAGAATAAAGCATGTAGTATCACTTTTTAAAAATTTTACTTTCTTCAGTATTTAAAAACTCCTTGTGCATGCTATAATAAATCACTCTTAAAGAACCTTGTGCATGTTGTAATAAACCACACTTAAAATCACTTTGTGCATGCTCTAATAAATCATACTTAAAAACTCCTTGTACATGCTATAATAAATCAGACTTAAAGAACCTTGTGAATGTTGTAATAAATCATACTTAAAAACTCTGTGTACATGCTATAATAAATCACACTTAAAGAACCTTGTGGATGTTGTAATAAATCACATTTAAAGAAGCTTGTGCATGCTATAATAAATCATACTTAAAGAACCTTGTGCATGCTGTAATAAATCATACTTAAAGCACCTTGTGCATGTTGTAATAAATCATACTTAAAGCACCTTGTGCATGCTGTAATAAATCATACTTAAAGCACCTTGTGCATGCTGTAATAAATCATACTTAAAAACTCCTTGTACATGCTATAATAAATCACACTTGAAGAACCTTGTGGATGTTGTAATAAATCACACTTAAAGAACCTTATGGATTTTGTAATAAATCACACTTAAAGAACCTTGTGGATGTTATAATAAATCATACGTAAAAACTCTGTGTACATGCTATAATAAATCACACTTAAGGAACCTTGTGGATGTTGTAATAAATCACACTTAAAAAACCTTGTACATCCTGTAATAAATCACACTTAAAATCCCTTGTGCATGCTGTAATACATCACACTTAAAACCCCTTGTATGTCCTGTAATAAATCACACTTAAACCCCTTGTGCATGCTATAATAAATCACACTTAAAACCCCTTGTGCATGCTGTAATAAATTACACTTAGAACCCTTTGTGCATGCTCTAATAAATCATACTTAAAAACTCCTTGTACATGCTATAATAAATCAGACTTAAAGAACCTTGTGAATGTTGTAATAAATCATACTTAAAAACTCTGTGTACATGCTATAATAAATCACACTTAAAGAACCTTGTGGATGTTGTAATAAATCACACTTAAAGAACCTTGTGCATGCTATAATAAATCATACTTAAAGCACCTTGTGCATGCTGTAATAAATCATACTTAAAAACTCCTTGTACATGCTATAATAAATCACACTTGAAGAACCTTGTGGATGTTGTAATAAATCACACTTAAAGAACCTTATGGATTTTGTAATAAATCACACTTAAAGAACCTTGTGGATGTTATAATAAATCATACGTAAAAACTCTGTGTACATGCTATAATAAATCACACTTAAGGAACCTTGTGGATGTTGTAATAAATCACACTTAAAATCCCTTGTGCATGCTGTAATAAATCACTGCTGATCTCAAATAATTAGAACTAACAGTCATCTGGCTTTTGTCTCCTAGACATAACATTTGACTTGAGACTCAGCTTGAAGCAGTTGCTTGCAAAGACTTGACTACATCTCTGGTAAAGATCTTGTAGTAAAGAAATCACACTTTCTGGAAGCATCGACCAGGAAACTAGGAATTACAAGACAACTAAAAGAACTGTAACTTAAGAATGAGACTTGTAAAAAGAATACATCATTCTGATGACTAGGGTGTTGTAGTATAGGAGATAGTATCCAGAAACATGGATGGATGTTAGGATAGGATCACAGCCATCTCTAGTTTTTTGCCCCTGATAATGTTTGCCATTTACTTGAAAAATTAATTGACTTTTCCAATACAGGAGTTAGAATATGAGAGTATTTTCTTTAACAACTTCTTTTACTGCTGCCACAGCTTTACAGAGTCAACAGATCTTGTCTGCAATGAAGAAATAAACACGTTTCCTGTGGTCTCTCATGTTTTCCCTCTCGACAAATTTGGGAATGCTGTGTGAAAATAAATTCAGGAGTCCTGACTAATTATTGCAAATAGCTTATATAAAAAAATTAGAAATGGTATTCTTTCCTGTCTCACTTCCAAGAAATCATAGGTAAACCCAAATTTTGACTTATAACAGAATGTCTAATTTGCTCCTCTTCTAATTTTATTATTACTTATAAAGTAAAAGTAATGGTTCGATCTGGTCTGTAGTCAGTTCACTTACTAAATTGTCTTACATAAGACAAGCAAATTATAGTATAGAAAACTGGGATTAATAACAATGTTAATAATTTAAGCTTTTAATTTTTTTTTTTCCACAGTGGGTCTAAACATTTTAAAAACATGCAAAAAAGTCAGAGCTCATCAGTAAACTGGAAGAAATGGATACTACAGATTGTTTTAACATCAATAAATGACCAACAGTGAAATACCAGATATAATCCTAAATTCAAGGTGATCATGATAATGACAATAAAGAATGTGTTGTTAACACTTCAACAAAGAAGTACCTATAGAGGTAAATAAAAAGGTAACGGTAAAGGTAATCCTGTTATGCCTTAGAAGCACATAGGGATGTGGTGTTAGTGCCCATATTTTCATTGACCTGGCAGCACACTAGAGGGTGATATGGTCAGTATCACGCCTGGCTGCCTTTCCTTCCCCAACTCCAGAAGAAGTACCCATTTCTACAGCTGAGTGACTGGGGTAACCTTCGCCATGAGAGACCACTGCATTAACCACTTCAGAAATCATGTCAGTTTATCTTCTTCTTCTTCGTATGTATTTTCTGTCTGTATCTGTAGTCCTGTATTTTGGATAAATTTCAATGTTTTTGTAGTTCATATATGGAACAGTAGAGCTTATCTTCTCTGGCGGTTTCACTGGTCCAACAATTCCTTCTCAGTGTCTCATTGTTGATGCAGTTTTGGAGGATATGTTCCACAGTTTGGGGCACCTGGGCACATGTACAAAGAGTAGTAGTACCAGCCTTAAAATTTATATACATATGACTTCAGAGTCAGCTGTGTTTTATTCATCCATTCATTCACTTGCAACTTTGCAGAATTTTGCCTCCCTAATAGCACTCCTGTAGGCCTCTTGGTTGCAAGCATGATGCCCTGCTGCTGATGCATCCATTTGCAGATTATCAATGTCTTGCATGTATCTTCGCCTTTGTCTTCCTCTCTTTCTTTTTCCTATTATGTGCCCTTCTAAGACAGTCTACTCTAGATTATCATGACATTTAATGTGTCCAAAATATTTAAGTTTTCTCTCTTTATTCCTCTTTACTAGCCAGCCTTCTTCATTATTAAGTTCTTATAGTATGGATACATTTGCTCTTTTTTGTGTCCATGATATTTCAAGAACTCTTCTCTAGCATTTACGTTCTCAGGCATTTATATGTTTCTCAGCTGTTTTGTTAAGTGTCCAGGTCTCACAGGCATATGTTGCGATGGGAAAGATGCACGCCTTTCAAAATCATATTTTTGTAGTTCTGTCTATTTCTCTCCACATATTCTTTAGTTTTTTACTTTCTGAAGAATGATAGATGTTCTCCTTTTAATTTCCCTCATTGTATCTCCATTATTAGTTAGTAGTGATTTAAGATATTCAAAACTCTCCACTTCCTTTAATTTTTCCTCATTGATACATATTTCAGCTGCCTTATTTGTGTTGTCATTGTCATCAATTTAGTTTTATTCGCATTAAGATAGAGGTTTTGCTCTTCCTGTTCTTACGGACTGACATAATTAGTTTTTCCATTCCTTTTTTGTGTTGTGGACAGTAATACTGTGTCATCAGCATATCTAATCTCTGCTATTTCATAACTTCCAATTGTTATGGCATCATAATATTCTTTGTTTACATCTTCTCTAACATTCCTCATTATATTTTCAGTATACAAATTAAATAAGTAAGGTGACAATATGCACCCAAGACAGACCCCTTGTTTTATGTCAAACCAAGTTGTTGTTTAACCATTTATTCTTACTGCTGCTTGTTGGTCTAGATACAGTAGTGATATTAATAGTATTAAATGTGTTGGAAATCCCATTTCTTTCCATTATTTCCCAAAGTTTCTGGTGTTGTACACAATCAAATGCCTTTGAATAATCTATAAAAGATAAATATAGATTCTCATTCAATTCTCTGCATTTCTCTATTATTAATCTTATATTGAATATATGATCTCTTGATCCTCTTCCTTGCCTGAAACCAGCTTGGACATTATTGACTTCTTCTTCTATTTTCTGATGAAGTCTACCCATTATGATGTTTAACAGAATTTTACTGGCATGGCTAATCAGGACAACAGTTCTGTAGTTTGTGTATAATTTCAGGTTACCCTTTTTAGCAGTGTCTTGTTCAGAGAAGGAAAATAGTGACTTGTTCCTTTCTATTTAGCATGTGATAGTCATCATGTGGTGGTGTTTGCAGCTTCTTGTAGATTTTTGTCATGTTTTTCTTCTGGATGTAGGCGATCAGTATGTTTAGTTGCTCCATTCCAGTGCCCTCTTTGACCAGAAGGTCAGCTTTCTCATTGCCTGGTATCCCACAGTTGAGAGAATCCACTACAAGGTGACTCTGTGTTGTGAGCCAGTTTTTGACAAGGCATCCTTAAGGTCTTTTAATTTGTTGCACTGACGAGCTTCCAGTACTGATCTTGCATCTGTGAGAAATATTATAGGGCATGTATCAATTCTGGAGTTTTTCAGCTACAACAATATTTACCCTAACTTCTGCATTATAGTTGTTGCAGAATTTTTCAGTGGATATGGAAATCTTGTTAGTGGTGTTGTTTTAATATTCAGTATATGCCCCTGCCTAGCCCATTCTTTATGGCATTATGTCCTGATCCGTCTGTATACACACATATCAGATGTCACATGCATATTTGTCATCTAGAACACTAAGTGTGGCCATTGATCTTACAAGACTGCTTTTTATCTGACCATTCTGCACACCTTTCACTTCAGTTTGAATAATTATTTATGTACAATCTGCTTCTTTCCATGGTGTATGCTCTGATACAGATGATTATGGAGCAACTATAGTTGGAATTCTAGAACAATGCAGAGATAAGACAGATGACTGAACAACAACCAGTCTCATGGGTGATCAGGAAAAGGAGATGGACATATGTTGGTCACTTGATGAGAAGAAATGATCAGAGAATCCCAAAACAAGCTATCAAGTGGAACACAACAGGCCGAAGAAAAAGAGGTAGACCACGTGAAACTCAGAAGAGGACATTATTACGAGAATCAAAATTAACAGGCATAAAATCCTTTGATGAGGTTGAAAGACAGGAAAAATTGGCGAACTACTTTGCGAGCCCTATGTGACGTTTAACGGCACGGGAAGGATAAAAGATTTAAGATAAGATAAGATAGTTGGAAGATCAGGTATCAGTTTATGCATACGCTTGGCCTGATGAATGAAGCTACTTCTTTAAAGCCATCATAGAGCCAAGTTATTGAATCTCTCCTTCAGGGGATGGCTTACAGAGCTGAGGAACTTCTTTCCCAAGGTCATGACCTTTGTGTCTCTATGTTCTTTTAGTGCTTGAACACCAACTATTTTCTGCACATCTACTATTGATGTGGACCTCATGGCACCTGTGATAATCAGTAGTGACTGATTTCATACATTGTCTAGATTATGCAATGTAGTGTTTGATGCTGTGCACAAAGCTGAGTCATATACTAAATGTGGTAGAATACTTTGCTGATATACTTGTATATTCTTGAGGATTCTTCTAATGGCTCCCCATGTGGTTCCACTCAATTTTCTTAATATGACTAGCTTTCTTCTGACTTTTCTTTAGTGTTGCTGATGTGTTGCTTGAAGGTCAGTTTTGAGTCAAGAGTCACTCCTAAGTAAGTGGGTTGTTTGTCCATCCTTAAGGATATTTCATTTACAAAGATCTTACCTGCTTTCTGTTTAGATGAGAGAGTGAACAGACTGGTACTTGATTTCTCTGTGTTTATGCATACACATCATTTGTTGTTCATAATGTCAAAAAGTCTGCTGTTCTTTGGAGCCTCTGTGTGGTAACTGTCACATGTTTGTCTGTACACCACATGACCAGATCATCTGCATACAGTGCCGCTTTGATTCCATAGGGAAGTTCCTTGACCAGGTCATTAAATGAATACCAGGAATAGTGTAGGTGAAAGGACTCCTGCTTGTGGTATGGCATGTCACAACATTTTCTGACGTTTGTGTCCATCTATTACTACTCTTGCTCTTCTATTATGTAAATAAGACTTTATCCACTTGTACACTCTTCCATTCACATTGCAGTTTCTTAGTTTCCACAGCAGATCATTTTTCCATACTTTATCAAAGGCTTTCCTGAGGTCTATCTATGCTGCTAGTACAAGGTTTTTGTCTTGGAATGCATCCTCAATCTCTTGAGATAGGTCACTTGATCGTCTGTACTGTAGTACTGCCTAAATCCTGCTTGTTGTGGAGTGAGAAGGTTTTCACTTTCTAGATACCATTTTAGCCTCAGGTCAATGATGCATTCTATCATTTTTCATAAGCCGCTAGTGAGACTGATTGGGCTGTAGCTGGAAGCTGTATCACTGTTTTTCCCTGGCTTTAGCAGTGGTACCATGCTTGCTTCCTTCCAGATTTGAGGTTACTTGCCTGTGCGCCAACACATATTAAAAATATATGACAGCTTTCCAGTTGCTGCCATTCCAAGGTGATCATTTCATCGGACAATCTGATCCTGGTGATTTTCTTGGTTTCAGTTTACTGACTGCTATGTCTATCTCACTGCGTGTGATTGGTGCATCCATGACCTCCAGTTTTCTGCTTTGTTCCTTTTCTTTCTGTTGGTTAATGTGCACTGTACGCTGTTTCTTTTGGTGGCTATCAATGTTGCAGTCTTGTGCAAACTTGCAAGTAAAGTGATCTGCTACCTGCTTACCTGTAAGAGTTTTCCCATACTCTATTAGTGTAATCTTTGTACTTCTTCCAGTACTCTCATCGTTTAACTCTTTGATTAGTTTCCACAGTTTCCTTCCATCCTTTTCAAAGTTTTATGACTGTTTCCTCTTGTCACCCTTTCTGTCTGGCTTGCAGAATGGCTCTGTGAAATTTGGCTTTAGCATGTTGGTAATTGTTTTGGTGTTCTTGACATGGTCTATTTTCTGCTTACTTTCGAAGCTGTTTCACGTCATCATGCAATTTTCCTATTTCACTAGACCAGTATGGTTTATAGTCCCTGCTTACTCCTCTGAGTATGGATTCATGAGCGGCCTGAAGGACACAGGCATTGAATTCCTTCACTATCCTTTTAATATCCCTACCTTCCATGATCAGATGTCCAACCAAGATACTTGTATGATGTCTGCACATTGTCCAGTTTGATTATTTATAGTTCCATCTAGGGAAGAGGGCGCCTGGTATTAATGAGTTCATTTTCTATGGCCCGATGGTCGCTACCTCCAAGTTGTTTTCCAATTTCGCGTGTAATGTTTCACTTCAATATGTATAAACTAGGAAAAATGTAGGAGCAGCTTTATTACTTAACGACTACAAAGTTGTGACGTTTCGGCGTGAGCCTTAATCATACAAAAACATACAGGCCGAAAAAATAGAGAGAGGAGATAAAGTATAGTTTTACATGAATACTATTACCAATTTTTTTTTAATAAATAGAGTACTTAGCTGTAAATTGTAAGGTGTGGCTTGTCCGGCGGTGTGTGTCAGGAATGGATTTAATAAAACGTGGAGACAGTTTAAATGGAGACCTGTGATATGTGGTCGGTGGACTGTAACTGGGGGTATTGGATGGGGAACCGGGGAGGGGAGAGAGAGAGAGAGAGAGAGAGAGAAGAGAGTGATACAATGTTGATCTAGCCAGGATAAGGTGAAATAGATGATTAGGGAAGAAGGGTTGCAAAGTGATGCTGTGAGGTGGTTTGACAAGTAAGAAGGGATGGAGCTTAGTGTAGAGGTACTATAATGATTGAAGAGAATGTTAAGTGTAGCTGAACAGCAAGTTTAACCCATATGGCTCCAGCGTCCCTAATTTTGAATGCAGCGGTTTTCAAGATCCAGGCGGCTTGTGTCATCTGCGTGACATTGTTTGAAAGCTGTTCCCAGAAAATCAGATTTGCCTCTGTGGTTTGGGCCATTGAAATGATTTGGGACTGGTTTCGAAGCTTGCTGGGCGATGTCGTACATATGTTTTTGCATGCGGTCCCCTAATCTGAGGCAGTCTCACCAATATACGTTATCCTGCATCTTTTGCAAACGATGACATATATCACATTACGGGACTCGCATGTGAATCCCTCATGAAGAGAGAGGATAGTTTTGTTCTTTTTTGTGTCCATGATCTTTGATGAACTCTTCTGTTTTCGTTTCCCAGACTACTGGGCTACAGAAGAGTTCATCAAAGATCATGGACACAAAAAAGAACAAATATATCCATACTACAAGAATTTAATATTGAAAAATACTACTTAGTAAGGAGGTTTAAACAGAGAAAACTTAAATATTTTGGACACATCAAACGTCATGTGAATCTTAAGAAGACTTACTTGGAAGGCTACATAACGGGAAAAAGAAAGAGAGGAAGACTAAGGCAAAGATGGCTGCAAAACATCGTTGATGATCTGCAAATGGATGCATCAGCAGCAGGGCACTTGCTCACAACCGAGAGGACTACAGGATAGCTGTTAGGGAGGCAAAGTTCTGCAAGGGACATGCAAAATGACTGACTGACCGACTGACGTGAAGGAGCTTTCGTTTGTCCGCATGGACCTGATTGTGACGTCTTTAGTTCAGTAACTGAGTATTTCTGTTTTGCGGTAAGAAAGACTGTTATGCAATGATCTCCGCTCGAGACCCTCTTATGTGTAATTTTTGTATTTATGTCAGTTTTGTCACAAGCCAGAGTTTTGTGTTAAGTGTAAAACTGTTGTAGTCATTCAGTTCATTATGTGTAGAGTTTAAGTGAAGCATTTACATTTTTCGTCACTAAATCATATTTCCAGAATGCTAACAATATAGGATTAAAGATCAACGTAGGAAAAACAAAGATAATGAAGCAAAATGAGAACAACAGAAATGTACTGAGAATAGATAACAAATTAGTGCAGGAGGTCAACGAATTTGTATATCTTGGGAGTTGAGTAGCAGAGGATGAAGAAATCACAGAGGACATCAACAGCAGACTTACTAGAGCAAACCAGGCTTTTACAGTGCTGCAGGCTATATTCATTCATTCCTTTGCATGTCCCTTGCGGAACTTTGCCTCCCAAACAGCACTCCTGTAGGCCTCTCGGTTGTGAGCAAGATGGCCTGCTGCTGCTGCATCCATTTCCAGATCATCAACGATGTCTTGCAGCCATCTTCGTTTCGGTCTTCCTCTCTTTCTTTTTCCCATTATGTATCCTTCCAATATGGTCTTCTCTAAATTATCATGACGTTTAATGTGGCCAAAATGTGGCAGGCTATATGGAAATCTAAAAAAAAAAACTAAACATAAAGACGAAAATCAAGATATTTGATGATCTAAGTGTTTCACTCTATGGAGGTGAATGCTGGAAAATCACCAGAACCATAGAAAACAAACTGAATTCTTTCAAGACTAAATGTTTATGAAGAATTAGAAGAATATTTTGGCCAAACACCACAAGAAACAACATCTTGCTGGCAGAAATGCAACGACAGAAATTGGTGATGACTGCGACATGTTATCTGGACGACTGACAACTCAATACCAAAAATAGCACTAAGTGGGACACCACAGGAGAACATAAGTAAGGGTAGACCAAAGGAGACATAGAGAATGTCACGAAAACAACAGAGAGGTTGTTGAACAATAGAGAGCTCACCTGAGCAAGAGCGGAAAAAAAGGCAAAGGACAGGCGTTTGTTGAAAATCCTTGCGGAAGCCCCATGTGCCTTGAGCACTTAAGGTTCAGAGAGAGAAAGAGAGAGAGGGAGAAAGGGAGGGAGAGAGAAAGGGAAGGAGAGAGATGGAGAGAGACTGATATAGAGAGAGAGGGAGAGAGAGAGGGAGAGAGAGAGGGAGAAAGAGAGTGGGAGAGAGATAGAGATAGAGAGGAGAGAAAGAGAGAGGTATATATATATATATAGAGAGAGAGACGGAGAGATTGATAGAGATGGAGAGAAAGAGGGAGAGAGAGATGGAGAGAGAGAGGGAGAAAAGGAGGGAGAGAGAAAGGGAGGGAGAGAGAGAGAGACAGAGAAAGATAGAGATGGAGAGAGATTGATATATAGAGAGAGGGAGAGAGATAGAGAGGAGAGAAAGAGAGAGGGATATATATAATATAGAGAGAGAGGGAGAGATTGATAGAGATGGAGAGAGAGAGGGAAAGAGAGAGGGAGAGAGAGGCGGGAGAGAAGGAGAGATTGATTGATTGATTGATTGATTGATCTTTATTTAAAAAGGGTTAAGAATTGGGCACACAGGCCCGTCTGACATTCTGCCCTTTAACATACATCTTTCACTCTATTCCAGACATTCTACAAATATGCTGTTCATGTAACAAACATAATTAACATTGAAGCTGAGAGACATAAAATAAAATATAACATTTACGTTTCGCTCTTATCCATTCACTCAGTACAGAAGTAACTACATACATACATAAATGTCTATCTACTAAACAAACATTTCGGGACTGTTCAGAATAAACAGTTACAGTAACTGTATTCGGTGCCTGTAAGAGCAGTCTAACATCTTTTTATCATTCTTTCATTCATGGAGGCATGTAGTCGACATTAAATAGACATTAGGCAAGTCTGTAGTTGTAGGGAGGAGTATATTTATATTTTTATACAAGATAGGAGGGTATTCCAAATATGAGCAGCAGAATAACTAAAGCTTTTCTTGCAAAGATAAATTCTAGGTTTTGGAAGACATATGTTGTTCAAGCGTTGGCTGCACCTTGGGCTAAATTTAGACTGGTTCCAATGATAAGGCAGGGCATGCCGTGAAAGAATTTGAAGAGAGAGGGGGAGAGAGAGAGAGAGAGAGAAATCACATTTTATGAATTGTTGTATTGATGGTTAGTGTTAAACTATATATATATATATATATATATATATTATATATATATATTATATATATATTATATATATATATATATATATGTTCAAAGTTCAAAAGTCAGACTCCTGCTTCATTGCATTCGGGACAAACCCACGTATGCTCCGCCGCAAGCCGCAGCATCCATTGAAGAGCATTTTTGCTAATAGTTCCTGTCATTCGTTGATTGCTTACGATGCGTTTTCTGTCTCATAATTCGGATTTCCTGCTAGCACCTTTAATTTGTCCTATCTCCAGCAGTCTCCTCACAGCTACGTTGTTCTTCCACTCCCGCTCTTCATTCTTCCGCAGTCTGCCCAATGCAGCTTTAGCAATGTCCCCCTTGTCCATTGTCAGTCTTCCTTTTATTTTTACCTGTCCAGCAAGTCTGCCTGCCACTTCATTGTCATGTACTCCTGTATGCCCTGCAAAGTAAAACCACGTTAGGCTTGTCACAGCTGACTAGCTAACAGATGAACCCATTCTTTTCGAAGCAAAATCTTACGAAGCATACCCCTGTGAATCTGTCACAAAGACATCATTAACCACTTCATGATATATATATATATATATATATATATATACTTGGCCAGAACCTGTTTATGATATCTTTGTGCACGTCTTGTCAACAAGTGAGTTGTGATAAAGTCCGAGGCGAGTGTTCTGGGCGCTGGGATGGTTTAAGTTTGTAGCTTTAATGATGTGTAAGTAAGAATGCAATGATTGTAGAGGTACAGAGACTGAATTTAAAATGAAATATGTATGTAACCCTGAAGATGCATATTGGGCCAATAACGAATGTGATGCGTCTATAATGTTTTGTTCATAAGTCATTGTCGAAATACAACCGAAAACGCAGCCAACGCTTAAGTAATTGTATTCTTCCAAAATCAAGACTTGACATGTTTAAAAAAGTGTATATTACTGAACTGATCACCTTTGGAATGCCCTACCAATTCATGTAAAACTTATAAGTAATATTCGTTCTTATAGATTCAGTCTTTGTTAATATCTTTTTGAGATGGATTATATGCCTCCATAACATCTGTCTGTGTTTATGTGTATACATGTGCAAGTATGTATTTGTATATGTGTATATGTCTATTCCCCCCGTGTGGTACCCGGGATCTGCAAAGAATAGGACCACTGTACCCTACCATGCATGATCGTAAAAGGCGACTAAGGAGGGTTCAGCATAGGGCCAGCAACCCTATCTGGTAAAAAACTATCAGACTGCTACAGAAACAGAAGCAAGGGAAAAAGCAAATGCAGGTGGAAGGAGAAATGCGTATCAGGAAACTGAGCCCATGAAGGTTGTGGATGAAAGCCAGCCACTGGAAGTCCCCAGCCCGACTGCAGACCTCCTGGAACCTAAACAAAAGATGCAAATAGGCAGCTGGAATGTAAGAACACTAAACCAGACTGGAAAACTAGCACAAACCATCAAGGAAATGCACAGATACAAACTAGACATACTAGGAATACAAGAAGCAAGATGGATAGGACAAGGCAGAAGGAAATTAACAACACAGCACACAGAAGATACAATAATATGGTCAGGTAAAGAAGATCTTCATGAAGGAGGAGTAGCATTGATTATAACAAAAGAAGCATCAAGAGCATTGCTGAAATGGACCCCAATAAATGAGAGATTATTATATGCACGGTTCAACTCAAGATTCACGAAGCTGTCTATTATAGTTTGTTATGCACCAACAGAAGCAGCTGAAGAGGAATTAAAAGAAGATTTTTACAACAGCCTCCAAGCCACAGTAGAAACAATACCCAAGCATGATATGCTACTCATCTTGGGCGACTTCAATGCAAAAGTAGGTGAAGGAAATGAAGATAGAAGAACAATCATGGGAAGAGAAGGAATCGGAGAAATAAATGAAAATGGAGAAAGACTGTGCAGTTTCTGTGAAGAAAACATGATGACCATCGGAGGGACAATTTTCCAACACAAAAACATCCATAAGGTGACTTGGAGGTCACCAGATAAAACCACAGAAAACCAAATCGATCACATACTAATAAACAACAAGTGGAAACGGTCACTACAAGATGTGCGAGCAAGGAAAGGAGCAGATATAGGAAGTGATCACAACCTTCTGGTAGCAAAAATAAAACTAAAATTAAGGAAAGCCAGAATCGGAGAACACAGAAAGATACATTTTGATACAAGAAAACTGATAGACCAGCAAACAAGAAATGAATTCTCAATAATACTTAAGAACCGCTTCAGTGTCCTACAAGACGAAGCAGAAATGTCCATATTAGAATTCAATAAAACACTACAGGAAACAGCAAAAGAGGTGCTGGGATATCGGAAAAGGAGAAAAGAGGAATGGATAGACCACATGGGAAAAGATAGAGCAAAGAAAAGAAATCAAGAAAAAATTACTGAACACCAAATCACAACGGCTTAAAGAACGAGTTTTAAGTAATTATGCACAAAAAGACAAAGAAGTGAAGGAATCATGCCGTCAAGATAAACGTCAATATTATGACAACTTAGCAGAAACAGCAGAGAAAGCAGCATATACAAATGACATGAAAACCATATATAAAATCACAAAGCAGATGACAGGTAACTTCAATACAAGATGTGAAAGTGCAGTAAGAACACAAAATGGACAACTGGTCAGTGGAGAAAGAGAAAAAATTGAAAGATGGAGGGAACACTTTAACACCCTACTAAACAGAACACAGCAGCACAAGCAATAGATATACCTGAAGCAAAAACGGAACTAAACATCAATACAGGACCAATAACAATAAATGAAGTAAAAGAGGCGATAAAGATGCTAAAATCAGACAGGGCACCAGGTGAAGATGAAGTGACTGCTGAGATGTTGAAAGCAGAAGAAACAGAAACACCAAAACAACTTTGCCGGATATTACAACAAATTTGGGATTTAGAAAAAGCCCCAGAGGAGTGGAAAACTGGTCTTATAGTAAAACTACCAAAGAAGGGTGACCTCAGAGATTGCGGGAACTGGAGAGGCATTACCCTACTGCCACTCACTAGTAAAGTATTTTGCAGAATAATCATCAACAGAATTGTACCAACACTTGAGGAAAAACTTCGGAAAGAACAGGCAGAATTTAGGAAAGGAAGATCATGCATAGACCATATATTTGTACTTAGACAAATATTAGAACAGGCAAATGAGTGGCATAGCACAACATATGCATTATTCATAGATTTTGAGAAAGCCTTTGACAGTGTCAACAGAGATGCACTGTGGAAAATCCTAAGATGGCATGGCCTCCCCCATAAAATAGTTAATGTAATCAAAGCCCTATACGAGGGTTTTCAGTGCAAAGTTATCTGTGGAGAACATACCTCCAGCAGCTTTAGGGTACAAACAGGAGTGAAACAGGGATGTGTACTATCACCAACATTATTTATCTTGGCAGTAGACTGGTTAATGAAGGAGGCAACATCAGACAAACGCAGAGGATTACAATGGACCCTTGACACAGTGCTGGAGGACCTTGACTTTACGGACGACATTTGTCTATTATCAAGCAGTCACAAAGATATGCAAGATAAAGTAAACAAGTTAACCCAGAATGCAAACAACATAGGACTAAAGATCAACGTAGGAAAGACAAAGTTAATGAAGCAAAATGTGAACAACAGAAATGTACTCAGAGTAGATAACAAGTTAGTGGAGGAGGTCAACGAATTTGTATACCTTGGCAGCAGAGTAGTAGAAAATGGAGACAGCACAGAGGACATCAACAGCAGACTTACTAGAGCAAACCAGGCTTTTGCAATGCTACAGAATATATGGAAATCAAATAAACTAAGCATAAATATGAAAATCAGGATATTTAAGAGTAATGTTCTAAGTGTACTACTCTATGGAAGTGAATGCTGGAAAATCACCAAAACCATAGAAAACAAGTTGAATTCTTTCCAGACTAAATGTTTACGAAGAATTAAAAAAATATTTTGGCCAAACACCATAAGAAATAACATCTTATTGGCAGAAATGCAGATGAAACCACTGACAACAATTATTGAGGAAAGACGCTGGCGATGGTTGGGACATGTGCTCCGAATGACTGACAACTCACTACCAAAAATAGCACTAAGATGGACACCACAGGGGAGCAGAAGTAAGGGTAGACCAAAAGAGACATGGAGAAGAACAACAGAAAGGATGTTGAGCAATAGAGGGCTCACCTGGGCAAGAGCAGAAAAAAAGGCGAAAGACAGGCATTTGTGGAAAACCCTTGCGGAAGCCCCATGTGCTCTGGGCACTTAAGGTTCAGAGAGAGAGATATGTCTATTCATATGTATGTATTATGTATGTATGTATATATGTATGTTTGTTATGTACGTATGTGTATTATATATATATATATATATGAATATGGATACATATACTGTTGTTAGTCATTAGATTCACTGCTGTTTCAATTTCGTTCAATGTAGTTTCATCTAGGTTGACATTTAGTTGTGGTAATGGTAAATCCTTTGTTGAGGTTGAAAGACTCGCCGAAGACAGGAAAAATTGGCGAACTACTTTGCGAGCCCTATGTGACGTCTAACGGCACGGGAAGGATATAAGATATAAGATATAAGAATGGTAAATCGGTTTTAAGGTTTATCAATTATTTTCGTTGTTGTTGATTAAATATTTCTTTGATGTGTTCGGCCCATCTTTGGTTTTGGTCTTTACTTGATGTTAATAGGGTGCCAGTTTTGCTAATGATTGGTCTTCTTTGAATGTAATAGTACCCGTTAGCCTCCTTTGTTTGTTATATAGAGTTTTACTGTCTCCTGTTTTTGCTGCCTTCTATGCTTCTTTCGCCATATATATTTCGCTTTCTATATATTCTCTTTTGTCTCTTGTAGCTGAACTTTTTACTTTATTATCTAGCTCTTTGTATGTTGCTTTTGCCAAATCTTTTCCAAGATCTGTCTTTTCACTCAACATAGCTAATTTGGCTGCTCGTCTTTTATATATGTATTTCCATGATTTTTCCTATATCTAAGCCTTTCTATTTGTTTTGTTTGAAGTCCAGAACTTGCGTTTGCTGCTGTTATTGTGTAAATCAATAGATACAGTTAAATGGCACTGCATAGTTAAGAAATTAGGGATGGGGGGGGGTACTTTATTATTAGATGAACCATTATAATGAATGCCCATAAAGGCAACAAAATATGCGATAATTCACAGGTGTGTAGAATAAGAAAGCAAATCTAATTAAGTCTAATTACAACTATAAAGTGGTGTTAAACAAAAGACACTTTAAACTGACAATTCACATAAGACTGGGCTGAAGTAATAAGATTTTCATGTACCGTTCACGAAATTCTTTTTTGCAAGGGCTGTTTGCTTGTTTGTTTGTTTGTTTGTTTAGTATTACAATACATGTAGAAGCCTGGATTTTGAATAAAACAACAGAAAAGAAAATCAAGGGCTTAAATGTGGATATAGAGAAGAATAGGGTGTATCCCATGGAGAGAAAAGAAAACAAACAACGAAGTGATACATCAACTAAAAGTGACAAGAGAAATACTTAAAATCATAAAAACTTCGGGTATGTCAAAAGGCACAATACTATGTTGAAGACTCTTCTTGAGGGTAAGATCGAAGGACGACATGAGGACAACAGCGATATAGATGAATGGACAACATCAAGAGATGGGAAAGGACAAACTTGGCCGAGTGTTCTACAAAGACAAGAAGCAGAGCAACCAACCTTCCGTCGGGAGATGGCACGAAATGATGATGATGACGACATGGAACCTGTTCATGTGGTCCTGGCGCGCCGAAGTGGTGAACTTTATTATGTGTGTTAAGTTTTTCACTAAAGGGGAGGCCATGGCGATAAAACCAGTGTGTAGCGGTCAGCGAGTTTACAGCGTCAACACAGCGACAAAGGGAAGTCGGGCAATGTGATCAGCCCCCTCCCCTTGAAAATGGCCTCCATACTAAACAACAAGCATGTCTTACTGGAAACCAAAAGAACTATCTATAGGACAATCTTCACACCAACTTCGTGTTACCAATGCCAGGCATGGACGCTGACAGCAAAAGATAAAAGGAAAATTACAACAAGTGAAATTAGATTCTTGAGAAGAATTCTTGGAATATCAAGAATGGACAAAATTAGAAATGATGTTATTAGAAATAAAGTAGGAGTTGAACCCGATCTGAACTATATTAAAAAACAACAAATAAAGTAGTTCAGTCGTGTGTCACGACTACCAACAGAACGTGTACCACAGAAAGCAACGTTTTACAGACCACACAAAGGCAGAGGAATGGGCCGCCCATGCAAACGATGGACCGATGATGAACATCTCAATGTACGAAGTCAAAAGGCAAGCCATTGGGAGACAATTGCATTTCACCTCTACACCTAACAGTAGACGAGGAAGGACAAGACAAGACATATGGAAGCAGTAGCTGTGTGAATATACTTTCTAGGAAGCGTGTACTGCGCATGTCGATCTCAAGAGGCGAGAACTACGAAGTTAATGGATTCTCCTACAAAAGCAAGATCTGCTAATAAACAGGATAAAGGAATGGCAGTTAAGAGACAGTCTGGAGGCAGGAAATATAAAAGTTCATTTACAAAACTGAAGTCCACGGATGCCGGTGACGTGGATACAAACACAGGTATAGTTATTTTCCATTGTTCTTGTTCCGAATATTATGACAGCATCATGGAAATTTCCGCAAATTTCCGCAAGGGACATGCAGTTGACTCACTGACTGATGAAAGTAACCCAGCAAAGATGATGTTTGCTATGGCAGCGGTCAATGACTGACCGATTTGGTTTTTCTCATGTTCCGATCGAGAATAAAGTTGTTCGTTCGAGCTGTGACGGCCAGCCTCAAGTGTTCGGGGAAGCAGGCCTTTCTTTTTCTGCATCTCGTCCCAGGATTTCAGTTTTTTCAGCATCTCGTCCTAGGATTTCTATTTTCTCAGCCTCTCATCCTAGGATTTCAGTTTTCTCAGCATCTGGTCCTAGGATTTCAGTTTTCTCAGCATTTCGTCCTAGGATTTCAGTTTTCTCAGCATCTCATCCTATGATTTCAGTTTTCTTAGCATCTCATCCTAGAATTTCAGTTTTCTCAGCAACTCATCTTAGGATTTCAGTTTTCTCAGCATCTCATCCTAGGATTTCAGTTTTCTCAGCATCTCATCCTGATGATTTCAGTTTCCTCAGCATCTCATCCTAGGATTTCAGAACCATTTTGTGCATCATACACTATAATTTCAATGTCTTTTCCTACATTGCAACCTGGGATTTCAGGGCCTTTCTCTGCTCAACGATTTTAGTTTTTCTGTGTATTTCATCTTTGGATTTTTGTGTCTTTTTCTCATATCTCATCCTGGGATTCCATTTGTTTTTCTATATTCTCATCTTTGGAATTCTGTGTTTTTCTTTTTTTTTTTTTTTTGAAAATAAATATAATAAAAGCTATCATAAGAATATTCCTTGCATACATAAATAAGAAGATAAGCTTAAAGAAAAATATCAGCAACATAACAAGATGAAAGATTTGTGGGAAAACAAGCAGAGCGATGGAGAGAAAGAAATAATGTACAGTCCGAGATTAGTGGCTCACTAGCGCCTTTAGAAGTGTCATATGTAGTTTTGTTCCCCTTGTTGTGGATGTGTTATGACTCATGTTGTAAGGAGTGACAGTTCAACATACAGCAACATCCAAACAAAATAAACTTCAGGCTGACTTTGACTGCGACTTAGGAACGACGTCTATATTAAATAAATAGGTCCAGGCATAAGAAAAAATTCTAAGATTTCACATATACATGCCATAGTTGCTCACTTTCTCATGTAGACACATAAACATCAGGCTTAGTCCCAAACATCCATCCCCTAGCTTTCACACAGCTGCTCTCTCTCCAAATGTCCCATCAAAAAAAAAAAAAATCCCTGTTTAATAACAGCTCTGTCACGTGACCAAATGACCAACGTTCACATCGTTACTTGCTTAAAGGAGTGTTGTAGTAAGACTTGAACAGCCACGTCACACATAGAACTCATATACTGCTCTAACTTAAATGATTTTTTGTGAAAATAAAAGAGACGAAATTACACACAATAAAATTACAAGTTGCAGAGAACACAGCATGAACTAATGTCTAATGGTCATATTCTGTAGTCATATGCCAAACAACGCACACGACATTAGAAGTAAAGCAAAATTTATCATCATAGCTACTCTGTAGATTGATGTGCAGGAATATAAAGTTGGATCTTACGTGCGTTTACCTGTTAAATGTCTGGTGCTTTTCTTTTAAAAATATCAATTTAAAATAGTAAATAAAATGAAAAAAAAAATCATGTTTCTGACATTCTATAGCTGACATTAATCTACGTTATGTTATATTTCACTTTTCCTACCGTGATATTTGTTAAACACGGATAATATTTATTTCATAAGTAAATATGTAGTTTTTATTTTCATACATGTAAGATTGCTCAACATCAAGAGACAGTACTTATCTGTATCACCTGCTGTTTTATTACCTAACTCTCAGGCAGACAGAAGAGATCACTTTGAGGCGGCACAAGCATCGTTCAAACCTCAATTCTAATGCAATATTTTGTTTCTGTTCACAGGTTAGTTCCACATCTCAGCCGTTATCTGATTACAATGATACAAACTGATGCTTGTCACCGCCGATACTTTACAACCGTATATAATATACGTATTGAACATATATGCGACATAAGGTATTTTATAAAATTGTACACTTTAATTAATAAAAATAATTAATGTACAAGCATAATAATCTATTTATAGAAAAGTTTACTACATTAAAGTGACAGATTGATTGATTGATTGATTGATCTTTATTTCAAGAGGGTTAAGAATTGGGCACACAGGCCCGTCTGACATTCTACCCTTTATCAGATGGAGAGAGAGAGAGAGAGAGAGAGAGAGAGAGAAACAGAGAGAGAGAGGATATTCACACATGTATGTGCTCAAATCTAGGTGTCTGAATATATATGTAAATGTGTTCACTCTCTATTTTTCTCTCTTTCATAGATAAGGAAATGACTAACCATGAAATGATTTATGATGGAGCTAATGCAGGCCATATTTATGAATTCAGTTTCAAGAACTTGTAATTTAAAAAAAAAAATCACACCACTGCTACTGAAACCATAGACAATGATTCTTCGAACAAGTGCTTCACGATTACATTATATCGTTTATGGTACACAGCAAATACTATATAATAATTGACTGCATGTAAATTATTAAAGTATCAACAGTATAGAATGTTATACTTGATCGTGCCATATAGTCTTTCGTAGACATCCGACAGCATTTAGGACCGGCCATTGGCCATAAGTGGATTTGGTCGTATGTTGGTCGTTATAAGGAGAGGTCAGACACTAAGTACAGTTCAGTACTGCAAAGTGTTACAAGATGATTAGACATGTTTATCATCACTTTTAAAAAAATGCAAAAATGAGCACAGAGACAATGTGGACTTTATATCACAAAACAAGAATCACAACATATTAAATAATATATAATACTATAATAATTTTTAACGGCACACAAAATGTACATATGGACATGCATACTCACATGCATACATATCAGTTCTGAACCTGCGACCATGAACAGATTGCAGGAACATAACGTCAGACGTGGCGTGGCCAGGCAAGAGCGCTACAGTGGGAAGCAAAGAAGACTGGTTAATCACCACAGAACTGGTATCAGCAGCCAAACACTGGCGGAGATACTGAAGATGGGATCAGAGCACTTATGTCCGGTGTGCAATGTGGATAATCTATCGACTAACTAACTAAATAATTATGCATACATATCAGTTAAGCAGGGCCACTAAAGGACAGAAAGAGGTAAGTTTAAAGAAAATACATTTTAAATATACTTAAGATATGCAATTTTGGCATGAATAATTTACATTTTTATTGTAGACTAGGGAATAATAATAATCATGATGGCATTTAAATATTTTGGATATGATAATCATGATAATCTAGAGAAGACCGTATTAAAAGGGTACATAATGGGAAAAAGAAAGAGAGGAAGACTAAGGCGAAGATGGCTGCAAGACATCGTTGATAATCTGCAAATGGATGCATCAGCAGCAGGGCATCTTGCTCACAACCAAAAGGCCTACAGGAGTGCTGTTAGGGAGGCAAAGTTCCGCAAGAGACATGCAAACGAATGAATGAATGATGGCAGTGTTGGTCACTAAAGTTTGAGGTAAGGATGCCAACAAATGTCTTCCCTGCTTTTGATAGGGAGACACCAGGTATCCTCTTTCTTGAAGATGAGTTACCCCAGTGTAAATCAAAGCCTGTGTAAAATCAAAACTGAACAATACACCCTACGGAAAGCCTATACTTGACTGGAGAGTGTGTCAACTACTACATCTATCTGTCTGTCTGTCTCCTACTTTCGACAAGTGAGTCTTTAGAACACGGTAACTTTGGCGGAAAAATTAAAAAGGGATGTTACCCAGCAAAACTCTAATTATTTTATCAGGATTATCTTCCTTTAACTGAAGGTCAATGACAACAGGTGGTGGTATCAGCTTATTCTGCGACAGAAATCATTTGAATTTCAGTCTAACTTGGATGCTTGTGTTGAAGACGTTCTGAATCGGGGCGTATTTCAAAAACACCATTTTGATTAAGGACGGGAGAGAAAAAGGTTCAAATGAAATAAATTCGCTTGTTTATAGTGAAAAATGCGTATTTGGACCTCGTGACCTTATCATAGGTCAAAGGTAAAACAAGAAAAAAAAATGCTAAAAATAACGTAAGATGACCCCATGAACTTTCTACGGTGTCAGAGTTCAGACTTTGCCCCCAAGCATAAATAAGGGGGCGTAATATGTTTTGTAATCGTTGAATAAACCTAACACAGCTAACAAGAAGGATTGTGTGTAGTGAATTCATTTGTCTTAATTTGTATACATTACTGTTTTACAGAGTTTAATATGATTAGTTAACATTTGTCATGCTCTGTTAAAGCAAAGAGGAAGGACTAGACGTTTAAATCCCGTTATATGACACACTACAAATAGCGTATTCAGGAATAGTGAATCCTGTAAGAAAAAGATGAACAAGAGCGCACGTCTCTACGGGAAAGGTGACTTGAGACTGGTAAATTCATTATTATTTGTGATGATAAAAGTTTGCGTGCATGTGTTTCTCTCCTTGCTTACATATATAGTTTGTATGTAGTATTGTTCTACTTGACACTCTAGGCCTCCGTAACTAGGGACGTAGGCAAGGTAAATTTCTCGTTTCCGTGCTTTTAATGCATGTTGGGGATACGGTGTTAGGCCCGTATTTTCCAAGACCTTCGGCACATGAAAGTCTGATGTGGACAGTATCACGCCTGGCCTCTTTACCTTCCCAGATTTCACTTTTACCCTTTTTTAAAGGCTGGGTCAACCCCGGGGGCTTTTTGGTATGTCTCTCTCTCTCTCTGAACCTTAAGTGCCCAGGGCACATGGGGCTTCCGCAAGGGTTTTCCACAAATGCCTGTCTTTCGCCTTTTTTTCTGCTCTTGCCCAGGTGAGCCCTCTATTGCTCAACATCCTTTCTGTTGTTCTTCTCCATGTCTCTTTTGGTCTACCCTTACTTCTGCTCCCCTGTGGTGTCCATCTTAGTGCTATTTTTGGTAGTGAGTTGTCAGTCATTCGGAGCACATGTCCCAACCATCGCCAGCGTCTTTCCTCAATAATTGTTGTCAGTGGTTTCATCTGCATTTCTGCCAATAAGATGTTATTTCTTATGGTGTTTGGCCAAAATATTTTTTTTTGGTATGTACCAGAAAAAAAATCCTACTACTGGGACTGAACCCAGTACCACAGGATTAGCAAGCCAAGCGCCTAACCACTCAGCTAACCGGGCCGCCAGTGATGTATGTATATACAGCCAAATTGTGGTGAGACTTGAATCTTATTTCTGATGTTCTTCCTATCCAAATGAAGCTATCAACATTTTTTAAAAGTCATATTGATACTTCATATTACAGTAAATTGACCATTTTTGTCGCAAACCAAAGCGGGACATCCCCCCCTCCCCCGTAAAACAAAAATTGCTCTTTAATCTTTACTGTCTATATAGGTCAAACTCAAACTCCAGAAAGTCTTTAAAAATTGTGTGCTCGCTTCAGTAATTTTTACATCCATAGCTAGTGTTTTGTTTTAAAGTTCACATACAAAAGCTCAATATAAAGGAGTCGTAGCTTATTGTTACGCCGACAGTAGTTAGTAGTCACCACAGCTGATCTGCAGGAGATGATGTACTTGGTACTGGCTCCTCTGAAGTTGTGGTGCAATATTTCTGTGAGGAATGTATTTTTTCTTAGTAGATCTGGGCGCTGCATGAGCGTGTCGTGAAGTTTTTGGCATGTATTTCCTGCGCACTCAAAGTTGCATATAACCATAAGCACGGTTTTCAATGTTTTAACGCTAAGCTGTGTTTTCTGGCTTGTCCATATCGTGTTCATGTGTGAGAAGATTCTTTCAGTGGGTGCATTGGTCCAAGACAGACAGAGAATAAATTCGATCAATAAACGCAACAGACAAAACTGGGAAATGGGAAAACACTTCCACCCACCGGACATCAATTTTTGCATGTTTGGAGTTCTAGTCTGGAATTTTGTTTTTCTGCTGAAACAAATCTATAAACACTGTTGATTTTATCAAACAGTTCGTTGTCGTTGATTTCAAGATCTGGATATTCTATTAGTTATTAATTTTATTAAGCTTTAAATTTAGCAAGCTCACAGCCAAGACTTTCGGCCATGACGTCTAAAAAAGAGCGACTGTCCCGCCTAAAACAGGACGTGTGGTCACCTTATATTACAGTGTGTCCACCACAGTATGTATCGTTATGTCATCTGTTGTGCTACATCATGTTTCCGACACATAAATTAGTTACAAAATTAAGTTTTTTTCCAATATTTCTATTTTTATCCAATACCATGTAGTCTTATTAAAAAAGGATACATGGAGACATGCATGAAATAAAATTAAATGCACAGTAAAGAAGTGTAGAGGGACTGGTATATGGAGACTTTGAGAACAAGGCCAAAATTGGAAATGGTGGGAACGTGCTTGTTTATGGCTCATGTTTTGGAAAAGTGGCCATGGGCATTGGTTGATTTATAAAGTCTTATTATCAATTGTTATCCATTAGTTAAAAGAAATCCAGGTTTATTTATTATTCCAGGAGGAAGTCCCTGTTCCAGATCTTGGACCAGAGGATGTGCTGATCCAGATGGCATTTGTGGGTATCTGTGGATCCGATGTTCACTTATATGATGATGGACATATCGATCGTTTCATTGTTTCTCAGCCATTCACCTTAGGTCATGAACTAAGTGGAGTTGTCAGCAAAACTGGACATGCTGTTACAATGTTGCAGGTTAGTTTTTTTTCAAAATTGATTGTTGGACTGAGTAATAACTTTTCTTAGTCAATTTTAGAATTATATAAAACTTTCTCAATCAGCCCAATCTTTTTTTTTCCTCACATTCTTGTCTTTGTAAAACTTATTTCTAATTTTTCACAATAATTTCATGTTTTGAAACTATTATTTCTCAAACAGTTACAAATTACATACTTAATTTTCACAAGCAATTCAGTCTACTAACATTGGGCACATGTGTATGCTTTTCAGTAAAGAAACAAACAACACATGTTAATTCAAAGACCCTTATACCTTTATTCCTATTTCAAAGGCAGGGGACAGAGTTGCTATCGATAACATGCGGCCTTGTTTTGCGTGTTTCTATTGCAAGAAGGGAAGATCCAATATTTGTAGCAATATTAAGGCCGCAGGAATACCTCTTACTGACGGAGGTTTTGCACGGTATATGGTGACCCCCGCCTACACATGTCACAAGTAAGTCCCTACTTCATCAGTTCATTTATTGACTTGCTGCTATTCTGAGTATAAATTGTGATCAAATATTTTGCATTTTATGTTTTTCTAAAGGAATGGAGAAATTAATTATGTCAGTCCATAAGAATAGTGAAGAGTGAAAAATCTTAAGGTGAAGAAAACTAAATTGATGACAATTGACAAAACAAATAAGGCAGCTAAAATATACATCCATGAGGAAAAATTGGAAGAACTGGAGAGTTTTGAATATCTTGAATCACTACACTAATAAAGGAGATACATTTAGGGAAATTAAAAGGAGGACATCTATCACTCTTCAAAAAGTAAAACAACTAAAGAAGCTGTGGAGAGGAACAGACAGAAGAACAAAAATAAGATTTTTAAGGGCATGCATCTTCCCCATTGCAACATATGCCTGTGAGACCTGGACACTTAACAAAACAGCTGAGAAATGCCTTTGAATGTAAATGCTAGAGAAGAATTCTTCAGATATCATAGACACAAAAAAGAACAAATATATCCATACTACAAGAACTTAATATTGAAGAAGGCTGGCTAGTAAAGAGAATTAAACAGAGAAAACTTAAATATTCTGGACGCATTAGATGTCAAGATAATCTAGAGAAGACATCTTGGAAGAGTACATAATGGTAAAAAGAAAGAGAGGAAAACAAAGGCGAAGAAGGCTGCAAGACATCGTTGATAATCTGCACATGGATGCATAAGCAGCAGTGCATCTTGCTCACAACCGAGAGGTCCACAGGAGATCTGTTAGGGAGGCAAAGTTCTGCAAGGGACATGCAAATCACTGACTGACTGACTGATATAGTTCTTGCTATTTAAAATCAGATTGGTTGCCTTTTTTCCCCATTGTTAATTGTTGAGCCACCTTGTCATATATTTGTATCTCAGTCTCTATGTTTTTTTCTTGAGTTTTTCAGTTTCAGCTACCTTATTTCTGGCAGCAGTTTAGTTCAAGGTTTCTCACTGGGGGAATATTATTGCCTATTTTAATCCATTATGGGGCATCCCTTAAACAGAGGAATCCCTCTAGACCCAAGATTGATGCACCAGCTCCAGACTCCAGAGTGAAGCACCAGTTATATTGGTTTATTAATATAATCTTATTGGCAACATCTTTGCATCAGTTAAGACAAATATAAATCAATTTGGGATGGCAAGCTGCATGTATACCATAAACTAGACACTCCTGCCATAAACTCTCTCAATCTGCCCTATAAACAGAAGTATATTTTCACACTAGCTTTAAAACTGCTGTTTCCTAGATTACCAGACAATGTGAGTTTACAAGCTGGAGCATGCATGGAGCCACTTGCTGTAGTAGTGAATGGCCTGCGTCGAGGTCATGTTACTGATGGTGATGTTGTGGCTGTGATTGGTGCAGGTAAGTGTGGCATACAACTGATCCATATCGAAAATAATTTTCTTCCTTTGTCTGTATGTATCATCCACCATTCCACAGAGTGTAAGCAGGGGGAAGTTTAGCTTCTATCACAGTCTTAAGTTTACAGAGTGAAGCTAATTGTAAGTGGGCAAAGATTAAGTATCACTGGTTTTTTTACTATCACTTGAATGCTTATTTTTGGTAAGAATGAAAAATTCATAGATTGTTATAATGCTCTAGACAGACAGAATTTAACTGGGAAAGTAACAAATCACTTTTTCATTTCTTCTCTCGCCATTATTTGAAAGATTACATTACATCTTACATTCTTCACTTGCCGTTATGGCTCACTTTGTAGTTTGCCATGTTTTTTTTTTTTTTGTTGAGTTTTTCAATCATGTCAAGGAATCTTATGCCCACTAAAATAGCCTCTCTCAACAATGTTCTCTTTAGAGTTTCACATGTTCAACCTCTTTTTCAGTTTTATTTGTCATGTTGTGTCCTATTTGATACCTTGAATAATTATAGCTAGTGACTCTATAAATGAACTCCATTCTTCTGCTGCCAGCAGTGTTAGCCTTCCTAACTCTTTTTTTTTATTGTACTGGATTCTATAGGAGCTCTTCACTTAGTAAAACTGGTATTTTCCATTGGGTTATGGGTGCTATCTGCTCTCTTGATCTTCATCTGCCTATATTCTTACCAATCATTTTTGTTGCTGTGGTTTGTGAAAGTCCTCCCTACTGTATCATATGCAGCATGAATGTCCAGTCGTTGCTTTATTGTGGAATTCTCATTTTCACTGCCATTTAGCAGAACCATTTCATTTGGTTGTATCACACAGTACTGTGTAATGTTTTTTTCACTGAACAATTAAGTTTTATTTATTTATTTATTTGTGTTCTTAAATCAGGACCTATTGGATTGTTTGCAATGCAGGCAGCAAAAGCTTTTGGGGGGAAAAAGGTTATTGTAGTTGATATCAACCAGAAACGACTGGAACTTGCGGCTAAACTTGGGGCAGATCTCACATTCAATTCACAAGGAATTTCTGATCCAGAGACTGCTGGTTAGTTCAAGTCACTGTGTTTGTTTATCTTTTTATAAATTTTAACTGATACTGTAGAGCATCATGGGATATTTAATTTATCTCTTTAAAATCAGTGAATTTTTGTGAAGTAATTTATGGACTGAAAACATGGCAGATTAAAAAAAGAATTGAAGGAACTAAAACTGAAAGATAATGAAAACTTAACTCTTGATATACTATGAGCAATTTAAATGTTTCATTCCATAGATGGAGGAAATTCATAATTTAAAAGAACTGTCAGTGCTAAATATGGCCATTGAATCATTTCCTTGTGAAACATTGTGTTCAAAACTTTTTATTGCAAGAAATGTTTATGGATTATGGAAGGTGTTTTGTAGATTAACTCTTTAACTACACAACTGGTTTTGACACACTCATACATGATAACATCTGTTTTTACAGGGTTGACATGTTCTCTGATTTTTTCCTAAATATAATTTTGCTGCAAAATGTGTTTTTGATACCAAATTCAGGGAAATTGAAACAAGGTGTTATCTGTTGTAGTTAGGAGTGGAAAAATATACCCAAGAGAAAATATCCAATTTAAAAAGTGATGAAAATGAAATTGTTTGTGAATTACAAAAAGTATCTTCCTTTCCTGTATCAGATACCATTATGAGGGCAAAGTGCAACATAAAATCACTACAGTTTTATAGATAGTTCATATGTGAATCACAGTAAAAAGGCTTAGTGTTAACTTATTGAATATTTAGTTCACTATATGACTTTATTAAATAGTTAGTTCACTATGTGACCTAAAGTCATGTGAAATAAAAGGATTATAATAAAGAATAATTAAATCATTTCTTTCCACTTGATATTATAAAAACACAAGTGAAATCAAAACAAACACTGCACACTTCCAGTCCATAAAAGAACAAGAGGGAATGTTGGATTGGATTAATTTTAGGACTGCTTACACCAGTTACTAACATGGCTACAAGGAAGCTCACATAAACTATCCTCTTATTGTTATTCATTTCATTTTTAGCTGAAGCCATAAGACAAATCTTAGGAGCTGAAGTTGATGTGTGTGTGGAATGCAGTGGTGCTCCAGGGACACTGGACACAGCCATTCATGTTTGTCGAATTGGAGGCAGAGTTGTTGTACTTGGAATTGGAAAAATGGCCATGCATGTACATATTGGAAAGGCTGCTCTTAGTGAGATCAATATCATTGGTTCTTTCTGCAACAATAACAAGTAAGTTATGAATTAAGAGTAATAGTTTATATGCAATAATAAAAGATTAATATATTACCATAAATATATCACACTGGTGAACAAAGAATTCAAAGATCCTCACTATTGTAGTGTCTGACATGATGATCAGTAAGAGAAGAAATAACTGTCAGGTAATTGTGAGTTTTATCATTGGAGGCACAATATTCCCACACAAAGAGATACATAAAACGAAACCAGATAGATTATTTTTGTATTAGAAACCAATACAGAACATTTCTCATAGATGTAAGGGCTTATAGGGGTGCAGATGTCAACAGTGATCACAACTTGTGCATAGGGAAAATAAAACTAAAATTGAAAAGCCAACACAAGAAATCAGTACACAGAAAGATAAACAACCACAGCCTACAAGAAGAAAATACTAACATTAATTTCAATTAGGAACTTGCCAGTCATACCAAAACACCCAGTGAAGTTGAGGAGATAGATATAGATGAATTATGGAATTCTTACTGCACAGCCATAATCACAGCAGCAAAAGCAAGTGTTGGACTGAAAAAACCAAATAGAAAAGCATGGATATCAGATAAAACATTGAAGTATATACATGAAAGACGAGTAGTCAAATTAGACATGTTGAATGCAAAAACAGATCTTGGAAAAGATCTGGCGAAAGCAACATACACAGAAATAGACAAGAAAGTAAAAAGTTCAGCTAGAAAGGATAAAATAGAATACATTGACAATATGGCGAAAGAGGCAGAAAAAGCAGCAAAAACAGGAGACAGCAAAACTTTATATAACATACAAAAGAGGCTAACAGGTACTATTACATCTAAAGAAAGACCAATCCTTAGAAAAACTGGAACCCTATTAACATCAAATAAAGACCAAAAACATAGATGGGCTGAACACTTCCAAGAAATGCTTAATCGACCACACCCAAAAGAATTGTTAAACCTTGAAACTGACTTACCAGCCACACAACTAAATGTCAACCGAGATGAAATTAAATTGCATGAAATTGAAACAGCAGTGAATTTAATGGCTAACAACAAAGCTGCAGGTGAAGATGAAATAACAGCCGAAATGTTAAAAGTTTTCAATAGTGACAACATGAGACAACTACAGAGAATGTTTAACAAGATTTGGAAAGAAGAGAAGGTCCCTTCTAATTGGAAAAAAGGAATCATTGTTAAAATACCAAAGAAAGGCAACCTTAGTGACTGTAACAATTGGAGAGGAGTAACCTTAATATCAGTTGTGTCAAAAGTATTTTGCAAGGTCATTTTGAATAGACTCAAAGATATAGTGGATACTGCAATGAGAGAAGAACAAGCAGGATTTCGAAAAGGGAGAAGCTGTCTCGACCAGATCTTTACTCTCAGAATAATACTTGAAGAACATATTGAAAAGCAGGAACCGTTAATACTGAACTTCATAGATTTTAAAAAGGCATTTGATAGCATACACAGAGATTCATTATGGAGAATTTTAAGTCTATATGGAATACCATCTAAAATTGTCAACATCATTAAGGACTTATACAATGGATATGTTTGTGCAGTCAAGACAGAAGAAGGGATGAGTGAATGGTTCCAGATTGAAACAGGTGTGAATCAAGGATGTATGCTGTCTCCTTTACTTTTTGGGATTACAATAGACTTCATAATGAAAAAATGCTGCACAGGTAACACAGGTATTGACTGGGTACATGGGACCCAACTGGAATATCTTGATTTTGCTAATGACATAACTCTTATCAGTAATAATGTGAATTCCATGCAAGAAAAAACCGATACCCTGTCTTCAATGGCTAGCAAAATAGGACTTGAAATTAAGAAGGACGAAACAAAAATAATGAAAATTCCTGTTAATCAAAATGGAAAAATACACATAGAAGGGACAGATATTGAAGAAGTCAATCAGTTTGCATACCTTGGCAGCTACATAGACCAGGATGGTGACACTAGAAAGGAAGTTAGGATCAGAATTGCAACGGCAGCATCAATCTTCAAGAATCTTGAGAACATATGGAATTCAAAAGTTATAAGCACAAAAACCAAGTTAAGACTATTCAATTCAAATGTAATATCCACCCTCATTTATGCATGTGAAAGCTGGAAAACAACTAAAGAAATAGAAAAGAAATTAGACTCTTTTGAAAACAAATGCATAAGGAAAATACTCGGCATCAAGTGGAATGAATTCAAGAACAATGCAGAGATAAGACAGATGACTGAACAACAACCAGTCTCATGGGTGATCAGGAAAAGGAGATGAACATATGTTGGTCACTTGATGAGAAGAAACAATCAGAGAATCCGAAAACAAGCTATCAAGTGGAACACAACAGGCCAAAGAAAAAGAGGCAGATCGCATGAAACTCTGAAGAGAACATTGTTAAGAGAGGTCAAATTAACAGGCAGAAAATCCCTTGATGAAGTTGAAAGACTCGCCGAAGACAAGAAAAATTGACGAACTACTTTGTGAGCCCTATGTGATGTTTAACGGCACGGGAAGGATGTAAGATATAAGATATAAGAATTGTGAGTTACTGTTTTATGTTTTCTTTTTTGGCTTAGAGCAGTGTTTCCCAACATTTTTTGGATCATGCCCCATCTCAACACCTCAAAGATTTTAATGACCCATCACCCCATGTTGCCCAGCATTAGGGAAACATTGGTTTAGAGTACTGATAACGGCATTCTTCAAGTAGGAAGTTGGTTTTGAAGCAAGCATGAGTTGTTTGAAAGTTTCACCAAGCATCATTTCACTGAGTAACTCCTGTCATAGCTAACACTACCAAAGTTGAATATGCATAGCAGGAACATTAAGCCATAGTAAAAAAGTGTTTGTGTTGTAAGGGTTTGTCTCCCTGCATTTGTCTTTTTTGTTTGTTTTTTTTTCTACAAATTTGGTCCTAATTTCACCTTTGATAAGGTCAAACAACTAAAATAGGAAACAGTAAATAAATCTAATGATAGTTTTGTAAGTGAATAAACTGGACAAGTAAAATCATTGTAAGAAGACTGCATCACCTTGATGATCACCTTGACCTTGCTAGCCAGGCTGTTGTAGTACAATAAGCCATATTCAGAAACATGGATGTATATTAGCACTGATTCACAGTCAACTGTAATTCTTTGTCCCTGATAATTTCCCTGCCTGCTCAAAACATTAATCTACTTTCCAAGTACAGCAGCCAGAATATGATAAATTTTTCTTTAGCCTCTCTTTTTTTGTTTGTTTATATCACAGCTTTCCGGAGTCAATAGATCTTGTATCCAGTGGAAAAGTCAACGTGTTGCCTGTGGTCACTCACTTTTTCCCTCTGGACAAATTTGTGGATGCTCTGGCTCTTGTCCGAGATGGAAGGAATTCAGTCAAAGTCATGATTGATTGTCAGAAATAGCTTTTATAGTCAAATAAAAGTTACAGATGATATCCTTTCCCATCTTATGTCAAAGATATTATAAGCATACCCAGTTTTGAATTTATAATCCAGTGTCACAGAGACTAATCTTATATGGTTCATTGAGATTATTTAATTGTCAATTCATTTACAAATTGTCTTAAGTAAGATTTACATGTAAATTAGAATACAGAAAAATGAAATAAATAACTTATAAGTGAAACAAAATTAATGAACAAAATTTTCAATATTTAACTCTACGGGGGATAAACATGAGATAGTTCTGTATTCTATTTTTCTATGACTCACTAAAGCCAGTTCTTTTGGTTACTTTAACAATGCTGAATTTGATATACTGTAAATCTGCAAGTGATTTCTATTTTTTCAATGCTAATTCTTTAAGGAACAGTCTTGGCAAAACCACAGTTCCATAATGCTTTCATGTAATCAGTGATATATCAATGATGTTTTTCTGTGGTGGGTGTATATGTTTTATGATCATTTATACTTACATCTTACATCCTTCCTGTGCTGTTAAACGTCATATAAGGCTGCATGGTAGTTTGCAAAGATTTCCTGTTTTGAGCAAGCTTTTCAACCTCATCAAGGGATGTTATTCCCACTAAATTGGCCTCTCTTAACAATGTCCTGTTAACGTTTCATGTGGTCAACCTCTTTTATACTACATTTATACTACATATTAAATAATGCTGACAGACATTTTTATGCTGATACTGTCATTGATTCATTCATTTCATGTCCCTTGTGGAATTTTGCATCCATAACAGCACTCCTGTAGACCTCTCGGTTGTGAGCAAGATGGCCTGCTGCTGATGCATCCATTTGCAGATCATCAACTATGTCTTGCAGCCATCTTCGCCTTGGTCTTCCTCTCTTTCTTTTTCCCATTATGTAGCCTTCCAAGACAGTTTTCTCTAGATTATCATGGCGTTTAATGTGTCCAAAATATTTAAGTTTTTTTCTGTTTAATCCTCTTTACTAGCCAGCCTTCCTCAATATTAAGTTCTTGTAGTATTGATATATTTGTTCTTTTTTGCATCCATCATATTTGAAAAACTCTTCTGTAGCATTTACATTCAATGGCATTTATGTGTTTCTCAGCTGTTTTGTTAAGTGTCCAGGTCTCACAGGCATATATATTGCGATGGGAAAAAATGTGTAGTTTTGTCTGATCCTTTCCACAGATTCTTTAGTTGTTTTACTTTCTGAGTGATAGATGTCCTCCTTTTAATTTCCCTCATTGTATCTCCATTACTAGTTAGCCGTGATCAAGATATTCAAAACTCTCCGCTTCTTCCAGTTTTTCCTCATTGATATATTTATCAGCTGCCTTATCTGTTTTGTCAGTTGTCATCAATTTAGTTTTCTTCACATTAAGATAGAGGTTTTGCTATTCACTATTCTTACAGACTGACATAGTTTTTCCATTCCTTTTTGTGTTGTGGACAGTAATACTTTGTCATCAGCATATCTAATCTCTAGTATTTCATAACCTTTAATTGTTATGGCACCGTAATATTCTTTGTCTACATCTTTTCTAACATTCCTCATTATATTTTCAGTATACAAGTTAAATAAATAAAGCGACAATATGCACCCCTGACCGACCCCTTGTTTTATGTCAAACCAAGTTGTTGTTTCACCATTTATTCTTACTGCTGCTTGTTGGTCTAGATACAAATACAGCAGTGATGTTAATTGTATCAAATGTGTTGGAAATCCCATTTTTCCATTATTTCCAAAAGTTTCTGTTGCTGTTCACAATCAAGTGCCTTTGAGTAGTCTATAAAGGCTAAATATAGATTCACATTAAACTCTTTTCATTTCTCTGTTATCAATCAGCCTCATCAAGGGATGTTATTCCCACTAAATACGGTCATAGTCAGCACAAATTATGTAACTGTAACAGACTACTGTAATAATAAACTGTAACAGGGGACTTCACCAATGGTAATATTCAGTTACTCCAGATTATAATTTACTAAAACATTCATCTCACAGGATGAGAAAGATAATTTGAGGTTTAAGATGATACTTTGAGCTTGAATTGCATAATGGCTTCCCTCTGTCCTCAGAAAGAGCTGACAACAAAGAAACTAAAAAACTAAAATCAGGTTTTAATTGACACTGATGGTTTGCACAATATCAGTATTGTATTTATAATATTTGTTATTTCTGTTTAAAATAAAAATTGAATACATTATGGCTGAGATATTTGATAAAATGAAGAATAAAGCATGTAGTGTCAATTTTTAAACATTTTACTTTCTTCAAAATTTAAAAAACCTCTTGTGCATGCTATAATAAATCACACTTAAAACCCCTTGTGCATGCTGTAATAAATCATTGCCTATCTCAAATAATTAGAACAGTCATCTGGCTTTTGTCTCCTAGACATAACATTTGACTTGAGACTCAGCTTGAAGCAGCTGCTTGCAAAGACTTGACTACATCTCTGGTAAAGAAATCACACTTTCTGGAAGCATCAACCAGGAAACTATGAATTACAAGGCAACTAAAAGAACTGTAACTTAAGAATGAGACTTGTAAAAAGAATACATCATTCTGATGACTAGGGTGTTGTAGTATAGGAGATTGTATCCAGAAACATGGATGGATGTTAGGATAGTATCACAGCCATCTCTAGTTCTTTGCCCTTGATAATGTTTGCCATTTACTTGAAACATTAATTGACTTTCCCAATACAGGAGTTAGAATATGAAAGTATTTTCTTTAACAACTTGTTTTACTGCTGCCACAGCTTTACAGAGTCAAAAGATCTTGTCTGCAATGAAGAAATAAACATGTTTCCTGTGGTCTCTCATGTTTTCCCTCTCGACAAAATTTGTGGATGCTGTGTGAAAATAAATTCAGCAGTCCTGACTGATTATTGCAAATAGCTTATATAAAAAAGTAGAAATGGTATTCTTTCCTGTCTCACTTCTAAGAAATCATATCTTATCTTCTTATATCTTATATCTTTCCCGTGCCGTTAAACGTCACATAGGGCTCGCAAAGTAGTTCGCCAATTTTTCCTGTCTTCAGCGAGTCTTTCAACCTCATCAAAGGATTTTATGCCTGTTAATTTGGCCTCTCTTAACAATGTTCTCTTCAGAGTTTCACACGGTCTGCCTCTTTTTCTTTGGCCTGTTGTGGTCCGCTTGATAGCTTGTTTTGGGATTCTCTGACTGTTTCTTCTCATCAAAGAAATCATAGATAAACCCTAATTTTGACTTAGAATGTCAAAGTTCAGAAATTAATTTTATTATTAATTATAAAGAAAAAGTAATGGTTCGATCTGGTCTGTAGTCATTTCACTTACTAAATTGTCTTACATAAGACAAGCAAATTATACTATTGAAAATTAATAACAATGTTAATAATATAAGCTTTTAAAGTTTTTCCTCCACAGTGGGTCTAGACATTTTAAAAACATGCAAAAAAGTCAGAGCTCATCAGTAAACTGGAAGAAATGGATACTGCAGATGCTTTAACATCAATAAATGACCAACAGTGAAATATCAGAAATAATCCTAAATTCAAGGTGATCATGATAATGACAATAAAGAATGTGTTGTTAACACTTCAACAAAGAAGTACCTATAGAGGTAAATAAAAAGGTAAAGGTCCTGTCATGCTTTAGAGGCACATAGGGATATGTATGTTTTCCTTGAACTGTCAGCACATTAGAGTGTGATATGGTCAGTATCACGTCTGGTCGCCTTTCCTTCCCCAATTCTAGAAGAAGTCAGGTACCCATTTCTACAGCTGGGTGACTGGGGCAACCTTCGCCATGAGAGACCAGTGCACTAACCACTTCGGCACTCAGATGCCCTATAGAGGGCATGGTGAAAATGTGCACTTAGCTTACTAAAGCAGTGTGCATTCATAACAGAATAAGAAATCATGTCAGTTTATCTTCTTCTTCTTCTTATGCATTTTCTGACTGTATCTGTAGTCCTGTATTTTGGATAAATTTCAGTGTTTTTGTAGTTCATATATGGAACAGTAGAGCTTATCTTCTCTGGTGGTTTCACTGGTCCAACAATTCCTTCTCAGTGTCTCATTGTTGGTGCAGTATTGGAGGATATGTCCCACCTAGGCACATGTACAAAGAGTAGTAGTACCAACCTTAAACTTTGTATACGTATGGCTTCAGAGTCAGCTGTGTTTTGTTCATCCATTCACTCATTTACATGTCCCTTACGGAACTTTGCATCCCTAACAGCACTCCTGTAGGCCTCTTGGTTGCAAGCAAGACGCTCTGCTGCTGATGCATCCATTTGCAGATTATCAGTGATGTCTTGCATGCATCTTTGCCTTGGTCTTTCTCTCTTTCTTTTTCCCATTATGTGATCTTCTAAGACAGTCTTTTCTAGATTATCATGACATTTAATGTGTCCAAAATATTTAAGTTTTCTTTATTTAATCCTCTTTACTAGCCAGCCTTCTTCAATATTAAGTTCTTGTAGTATGGATACATTTGCTCTTTTTTGTGTCCATGATATTTGATAAACTCTTCTCTAGCATTTATGTTCAATGGCATTTAGGTGTTTCTCAGCTGTTTTGTTAAGTGTCCAGATCTCACAGGCATATGTTGCGATAGGAAAGATGCATGCCTTTCAAAATCTTATTTTTGTAGTTCTGTCTGTTCCTCTCCACATACTCTTTAGTTGTTTTACTTTCTGAAGAGTGATAGATGTCCTTCTTTTAATTTCCCTCAGTGTATCTCCATTATTAGTTAGTAGCGATCCAAGATATTCAAAACTCTCCACTTCTTCCAATTTTTCCTCACTGATACATATTTCAGCTACCTTATTTGTGTTGTCAATTGTTATCAATTTATTTTTCTTCACATTAAGATAGAGGTTTTGCTCTTCACTATTCTTATGGACTGACATAATTAGTTTTTCCATTCCTTTTTGTGTTGTGGACAGTAATACTGTGTCATCAGCATATCTAATCTCTGGTATTTCATAACTTCCAATTGTTATGGCATTGTAAAATTCTTTGTCTACATCTTCTCTAACATTCCTCATTATATTTTTAGTATACAAGTTAAACAAGTAAGGTGACAATATGCACCCCTGATGGACCCTTTGTTTTATGTCAAACCAAGTTGTTGTTTCAACATTTATTCTTACTGCTGCCTGTTGGTCTAGATACAGCAGTGATATTAATAGTATTAAAAGTGTTGGAAATTCCATTTTTTCCATTATTTCCCAAAGTTCCTGGTGTTGTACACAGTCAAATGCCTTTGAATAATCTATAAAAGACAAATATCTCTCTCTCTCTCTGAACCTTAAGTGCCCAGGGCACATGGGGCTTCCGCAAGGGTTTTCCACAAATGCCTGTCCTTCGCCTTTTTTTCTGCTCTTGCCCAGGTGAGCCCTCTATTGCTCAACATCTTTTCTGTTGTTCTTGTCCATGTCTCTTTTGGTCTACCCTTACTTCTATTCCCCTGTGGTGTCCATCTTAGTGCTATTTTTGGTAGTGAGTTGTCAGTCATTCAGAGCACATGTTCCAACCATCGCCAGCGTCTTTCCTCAATAATTGTTGTCAGTGGTTTCATCTGCATTTCTGCGAATAAGATGTTATTTCTTATGGTGTTTGGCCAAAATATTTTTTCTAATTCTTCATAAACATTTAGTCTGGAAAGAATTCAACTTGTTTTCTATGGTTTTGGTGATTTTCCAGCATTCACTTCCATAGAGTAGTACACTTAGAACATTACTCTTAAATATCCTGATTTTCATATTTATGCTTAGTTTTTTTGATTTTCATATTTATGCTTAGTTTTTTTGATTTCCATATAGTCTGCAGCATTGCAAAAGACTGGTTTGCTCTAGTAAAGATAAATATAGATTCACATTAAACTCTCTGCATTTCTCTATTATTAATCTTATATTAAATATACAATCTCTTGATCCTCTTCCTTGCCTGAAACCAACTTGGACCATATCGACTTCTTCTATTTTCTGATGAAGTCTACCCATTATGATTTTTAACAGAATTTTACTGGCATGACTAATCAGGTCAACAGTTCTGTAGTTTGTGTATAATTTCAGGTTATCCTTTTTAGCAGTGTCTTGTTCAGAGTAGGAAAATAGTGACTTGTTCCTTTCTGTTTAGTATGTGATAGTCATCATGTGGTGGTGTTTGCAGCTTCTTGTAGATTTTTATCATGTTTTTCTTCTGGATGTAGGCAATCAGTATGTTTAGTTGCTCCATTCCAGTGCCCTCTTTGACCAGACAGTCAGCTTTCTCATTGCTTGGTATCCCACAGTTGGAGAGAATCCACTACAAGGTGACTCCATGTTGTGAGCCAGTTTTTGACAAGGCATCCTTAAGGTCTTTTAATTTGTTGCACTGAAGAGCTTCCAGTAGCGATCTTGCATATGTGAGAAATATTATAGGGCATGTATCAATTCTGGAGTTTTTCAGCTACAACAATATTTACCCTAACTTCTGCATTATAGTTGTTGCAGAATTTTTCAGTGGATATGGAAATCTTGTTAGTGGTGTTGTTTGGATATTCAGTATATGCCCCTGCCTAGCCCATTCTTTATAGCATTATGTCCTGATCCATCTGTATACATACATCAGATGTCACATGCATATTTGTCATCTAGCACACTAAGTGTGACTGTTGATCTTACAAGACTGCTCTGCATCTCACCATTCTACACACCTTTCACTTCAGTTTGAATAGTTATTTGTGTATAATCTGCTTCTTTCCCTGGTGTATGCTCTGGTATGGATGATTATGGAGCAACTATAGTTGGAAGGTCAGATATCAGCTTACACAGACACTTGGCCTGATGAATGAAGCTGCTTCTTTTAAGCCATCTTTGAGCCAAGTTATTGAATCTCTCCTTCAGGGGATGGCTTACAGGAATTTCTCTCCCAAGGTCATGACCTTTGTGTTTCTACGTTCTTTTAGCGCTTGAACACCAACTATTTTCTGCATTTCTACTACTGATGTGGATCTCATTGCACCCGTGATAATCTGTAGTGACTGATTTTTGTACCTTGTCTAGATTATGCAGTGTAGTGTTTGATGCTGTGCACCAAGATGTTGACCCATATTCTAGATGTGGTAGAATACTTTGCTGCTATACATTCTTTGGGATTCTTTCACTAGCTCCCCATGTTGTTCCACTCAATTTTCTTAATATGACTAGCTTTCTTCTGACTTTTCTTCGGCATTGCTGATGTGTTGCTTCTAGGTCACTCCTAGGTAAGTGGGTTGGTTGTTCATCCTTAAGGATATTTATTTACAAAGATCTTACCTGCTTTCTGTTTAGATGAGAGAGTGAACAGACTGGTACTCAATTTCTCTGTGTTTATGCTTACATACCATTTGTTGTTCATAATGGCAAGAGGTCTGCTGCTCTTTGGAGCCTCTGTGTGGTAACTGTCGCATGTTTGTCCGTATACCACATGACCAGATCATCTGCATACAGTGTTGCTTTGATTCCATAGGGAAGTTCCTTGACCAGGTCATTAAATGAATACGAGAAATAGTGTAAGTGAAAGGACTCCTGCTTCAGGTATGCGATGTCACAACAACATTTTCTGACTTTTGTTTCCATCTGTTACCACTCTTGCTTTTCTATTGTGTAAATAGGACTTTATCCTGCTGAACAGTCTTTGATTCACATTGCAGTTTCTTAGTTTCCACAGCAGACCTTTTTTTCCATACTTTATCAAAGGCTTTCCTGAGGTCTATCTATGCTGCTAGTACAAGGTTTTTGTCTTGGAATGCGTCCTCAACCTCTTGAGAGAGGTAGGTTACTTGATCTTCTGTACTATAATACTGCCTAAATCCTGCTTGTTGTGAGAAGGTTTTCATTTTCTAGGTATTGTTTTAGTATGGGGTCAATAATGCGTTCCATCGTTTTGCAGAGGCAGTTAGTGAGACTGACTGGATGTAGCTAGAGACTGTATCACTGTTTTTCCCTGACTTTAGCAGTGGTACCATGCTTGCTTCCTTCTAGATTTGAGGTAACTTGCCTGTACTCCAGCACATATTGAAAATATATGACAGCTTTCTCATTGCTGCCATTCCCAGGTTCTTGATAATTTCATTGGACACTCCATCTGGTCCTGGTGATTTTCTTGGTTTCAGTTTACTGACTGCTATGTTTAACTCGCTGCGTGTGATTACCATCCTGCCAGCTATCAATTTCCTTTCCTCTCTTGTGTATGTGGTCATAGCACCAGCTCTGGGAATGACTGTTAAAATCTAAGCAGACCATAAGTCTCTATGTGTGTGAGATTGTTTCCAGAGCAAGTCTGCTGTCATTAGAACAGTAATAGTTAAGCCGATGAAAGTCTGTATAACTGATTTATAAATGGATCATCTGGTATTCAGCTTTTTCCATGTACACTCCCACCTGACATGCACTGATGTTATTCTTAACAAGTGTGAGTACTCCTCCTTTTCTTCTGTCCTGTCGGTTTGATCTGAAACACTGGTAGCCTCTGATTTTAAAGGTGGCATCTTTGGTTATGTGTGTCTCCTGTATGCAGCATATACTTACCTGCTCTGCAAAGAGTATGTTCTCTAGTTCTACCTTTTTACTATAGCCATCTCCAACATTACTGATATCCTCATCACTCCACTGCATTATTTTAAGCTTTTTTTTTTTTTAGTGGTTTGCTGCTGCTATATATTTTGGCCGGTAGCTCTACTTTCGTGTCTCCTGGCCCCAAAAGATGAATTGAGAGGACCTCCAGTAGCATTGGGTGGACCATTTCAAGGCAGGGGGCCCAGCACTGCACCTCCTGGTTAGTCTTCACAGGGTGAGCACCATGTTCAAAAACTGCAGATACGAATATTTCATTAGAGATAATGCATGATAACCTAATTTTTGCTATGCGCCTTCTGGCCAGGCATCTCCGACTTTTATTTCCTTACTAGGGCAGACTAGGACATGATTTTTTAAAACATACACATACATCTAAATCAAAACTGAAAAAAGCCTTTGCTAGAAAATAAACATACAAACACTTTTTCCATTTCAAAAGGGTTAAGAATTGGGCACGCAGGCCCGTCTGACATCCTGCCCTTTATCATACATCCTTCACTCTATTCCAGACATTCTACAAATATGCTGTGCATATAACAAACATAATTAACATTGAAGCTGAGAGATATAAAATAAAATATTACATTTATGTTTCGCTCTTATCCATTCACTCAGTACAGAAGTAACTACATACATATATAAATGACTATCTACTAAACCAACATTTTGGGACTATTCAGAATAAACAATTACAATAACTGTATTCGGTGTCTGTAAGAGCAGTCTAAAATAACTTTTTATCATTCTATCATTTGTGGAGGCATATAGTCGACATCAAACAGATATTAGGCAAGTCTCTAGTTGTAGGAAGGAGTATATTTTATATACTTTTCTTGCAAAGATAAAGTCTAGGTTTTGGAAGACATATGTTGTTCAAGCGTTGGATGCCCCTTGGGATAAATTTAGACTGGTTCCATAGATAAGGCAGGGCATGCCGTGAAAGAATTTGAAGAGATAGGGAGAGAGAGAGAGAGAAATCATATTTCATGAATTGTTATATTGATGGTTCGTGATAAATTCCATATATATATGTGTGTGTGTGTGTGTGTGTTCAAAGTTCAAAAGTCAGACTCCGGCTTCACTGCATTTGGGACAATCCCACATATGCTCAGCCGCATGCCGCAGCATCCATTGAAGAGTATGTTTGCTAATAGTGTAGTTCCTGTCATTCGTTGATTGCTTACAATGAGT
Source organism: Achatina immaculata (assembly GCA_009760885.1). Taxonomy (NCBI): domain Eukaryota; kingdom Metazoa; phylum Mollusca; class Gastropoda; order Stylommatophora; family Achatinidae; genus Lissachatina; species Lissachatina immaculata. The sequence continues at coordinate 18,284,498 of CM019714.1, forward strand.
TTTCTGTCACACAGTTCGGATTTCCTGCTAGCACCTTTAATTTGTCCTAGCTCCAGCAGTCTCCTCACAGCTACGTTGTTCTTCCACTCCCGCTCCGCAGTCTGCCCAATGCAGCTTTAGCAATGTCCCCCTTGTCCATTGTCAGTCTTCCATTTATTTTTACCTGTCCAGCAAGTCAGCCTGCCACTTCATTGCCATGTACTCCTGTATGCCCGAAATGATGATGACGACATGGAACCGGTTCATGTGGCCCTGGCTTGCCAAAGTGGTGAACTTTATTACGTGTGTCAAGTTTTTTACTAAAGGGGAAGCCATGGAGATAACACCAGTGTATAGCGGTCGGTGAGTTTACAGCGTCAACACACAACGACAAAGGGAAGTCAGGCAGTGTCATCAGCCCCCCCCCCCTTGAAAATGGCATCTATACTAAATAACAAGCATGTCGTACTGGAAACCAAAAGAACTATCTATAAGACAATCTTCATACCAACTTTGTGCTACCGATGCCAGGCATGGACGCTGACAGCAAATGATAGAAGGAAAATTACAACAACTGAAATTAGATTTTTGAGAAGAATTATTGAAATATCAAGAATGGACAAAATTAGAAATGATGTTATTAGAAATAAAGTAGGAGTTGAACCCGTTCTGAACTATATTAAAAAACAACAAATAAAGTAGTTCAGTCATGTGTCACGACTACCAACAGAACGTGTACCACAGAAAGCAACGTTTTACAGACCACACAAAGGCAGAGGAAGGGGCCGCCCATGCAAACGATGGACCGATAGTATAGCAGAGTCCCTGAACATCTCAATGTACTAAGCCAACAGGCGAGCCATTGGGAGACACTTGCACTTCACCTCTACACCTAACAGTAGACGAGGAAGGACAAGACAAGACATATGGAAGCAGTAGCCGTGTGAATAGACTTTCTCGGAAGCGTGTACTGCGCATGTCGATCTCAAGAGGCGAGAACTACGAAGTTAATGGATTCTGCTAAAAAAACAAGATCTGCTAATAAACAGGATCAAGGAATGACAGTTAAGAGACAGTCTGGGGGCAGGAAATATAAAAGTTCAATTAAAAAATTGAAGTCCACGGATGCTGGTGACGTGGATACAAACACAGGTATAGTTATTTTCCATTGTTCTTGTTCCGAATGTTATGACAGCATCATGGAAATCGTTGATGATCTGCGAATGGATACATCAGCAGCAGGGCATCTTAATTACAACTGAGAGGCCTACATGAGAGCCGTTAGGGAGGCAGAGTTCCGCAAGGGACATGCAGTTGACTCACTGACTGATGAAAGTAACCCAGCAAAGATGATGTTTGCTATGGCAGCCGACAATGGCTGACTGATTTGGTTTTTCTCATGTTCCGATCGAGAATAAAGTTGTTCGTTCGAGCTATAACGGCCAGCCTCAAGTGTTGCGGGAGCAGGGCCTTTCTTTTTCTGCATCTCGTCCCAAAATTTCAGTTTTCTCAGCATCTCGTCCTAGGATTTCAGTTTTTTTTCAGCACCTCATCCTAGAATTTCAATTTTATCAGCATCTCGTTTTAGGATTTCAGTTTTCTCAGCATCTCGTCCTAGGATTTCAGTTTTCTCAGCATCTCGTCCTAGGATTTCAGTTTTCTCAGCATCTCGTCCTAGGATTTCAGTTTTCTCAGCGTCTCGTCTTAGGATTTCAGTTTTCTCAGCATCTCATCCTAGGATTTCAGAACCATTTTGTACATCATACACTATAATTTCAAGTCTTTTCTTACATTGCAACCTGGGATTTCAGGACCTTTCTCAGCTCAAAGATTTTGTTTTTCTGTGTATCTCATCTTTGGATTTTTGTGTCTTTTTCTCATATCTCATCCTGGGATTTCCATTTGTTTTTCTATATTCTTATCTTTGGAATTCTGTGTTTTTCTATTTTGTAACTTTTGGATTTCCATGTGTCTTTTTGTCTTCTCATTCTTGGATTTACATGTTTTTCTTTCTTCTCATCCTCAGATTTCCAGGGTTTTTTTAAAAATCTTCTCATCCTAGGATTTCCATGTGTTTTTTGTATCTTCTCACCATAGGATTTCCATGTTTTTTTTTCTGTCTTCTCATCCTGATGTTTCCATGTTAAAATGCAGCTTGTGGGCCTCTTGTTGTTGTTTGTTGCACTGGATAATTTGGTAAGAGCTGTTAACTTTTCTCTCTAATAATGATTATGGTGGAGATAGATACCAGTAAAATAAAAGATATCAAAGCTGCCCACAAACCCGTGTGGCATACATAAGAACACCAGCTGTTTTCCTATCAATAAGCTGCAACCAGTGATCACATTGGCCAGGAGTTACCAGTTAATTACTGATTAAAAAGGAGGAAATAACTGAAACTTTTGGGGACTGCCAGTTACCATAACTGGTGAATATTATTTTAAAAAGTAGTGAGAAGCAACCCAGTGAAATTGGTTGGAGGATAACCAGGCCAGTAGGATGATGATGCTTAGTTTGTATGGAGGAGACTCGGTTAGTTTAAACTTTGGTTTAGCATGTGACCATTTTGTATTAAATCTCACCACAGATTAAGATAAGAAAATAATTTCACACAAACGTTTAATTCCTGCTGATATTTGTAATGTGTTTTTAATTGTAAATAAAAAAGGGTTTAAAAGTACTGAATGTTGTATTGAGAAAACCGGTATTTTGGAAAGTAGTTCATGCAGGGTGAAAGACAGGTACAGTTGTACCGGTTTCAGAAAGTCCTAACACAGTCACTGGCTGCAGCATCATGCTTCTCTGTAAGCAGCACTATAGCAAAGGTCACTCTGTTCCTTCCCTGTCTCCCATCTTGGAGTGGCTGAGAGTCTTACTAGAGAGCACACAGAAATATAGGGTCACTGCCAGCACTGTTTTACCAGTCTTGATATCAAAGCAAACAAAAAAGCAAATACTCCTCCTCCTCTCCCTCCCCTCCTCCTCCTCCTCCTCCTCCTCAGAGAGAGAGAGTGAGTCTTGTGTGCATCAGCCAGTATCTGTTGTCAAATTTTCCTCAGAATTATCTGACCGTGAGATGATAACAATGAGAGCTGTGAGAGTCACTAGATGTGGTGGATCAGAGGTTCTCAAGCTGGAGATCATACCTAAACCAGTACCTAAGGACAATGAGGTAGAAAGGAATTTAGACTGATTATTTAAGAAACTGTGTATGTGTAGACTGTTTAAGAAACTGTGTATGTGTAGATTGTTGAAGAAACTGTATATGTAGATTGTTTAAGAAACTGTGCATGTGTAGATTGTTTAAGAAACTATGTATGTGTAGATTGTTGAAGAAACTGTGTATGTGTAAGTATTTTAAGAAACTGTGTATGTGTAAGTTGTTCAGATAACTCTGTTTACATTGTTCAGAAAACTATGTGTAAGTTGTTTAAGAAACTGTATGTTTACATTGTTTAATAAACTGTATGTTTACATTGCTTAAGAAACTGCATGTTTAAGAAATGTTTAGAAATAAAAAGTATGCAATAAAGTTTAAAGTTCAAAATTCAGACTCTGGCTTTGGCATGCAATGGTTTTCAAATAAGAATTATATAAACATCAAGCAGGAATCAAACAGCACAAGAGGAGCTTGAAACAATGAAATATCAAGTAGGTGATAAATGAAAACCTCATTTCAGAACTTCAAACTATTTCCTATGGCCACATTCTTGGATTACATCACCAAGTAAAAACCATTTTTCAGAGCAAAGTACCAGAAAATAGAGAAAAAAGTAGAACAGAAATTAGATGAGGTCTTGCCCAGCCATGTTTGTCATGCTGTTACTCAAGCATAGTGATGTCTGTTATCCATGTGAAGATCTTGAAGATCAAGAATGAAGTCAGCTAAGGTTTATATCTGAAGACTTTGAACCGGTTCAGTGAAAGTAGGTTTATATATGAAGAGTTTGAACTGGGTCAGTGAAAGTAGGTTTATATCTGAAGAGTTTGAACCGGTTTAGTGAAAATAGGTTTATATCTGAAGAGTTTGAACCGGGTCAGTGAAAGTAGGTTTATATCTGAAGAGTTTGAACTGGGTCAGTGAAGGTAGGTTTTCAGAAATCTTTAAATATAGAACCATCAGACTAAAGTTAAAACAACGTTCCATATGTTTTTTTTTTTCAGAAATGCTTGGCTGTGTTGGAGAGTGTCTAATCTGACAATTATACTATCATTGATACGGTCATCTCAGCTCCCCAAGAAATATTAGTCCATCTTTTTTGTCTTATAAGATGGTTTTAGCTTTACAAATTATATTGAGAAAATGCCTCGCTCATGTTGCAGTAACCCTTTTTCAGCTCTTTCCAAAAGAATAACAGAGTCTGTATTTCTAGAAATCTAACACAACTGCAAAGGACACTGGACATGTGAGACAACTGGTCAACCAACACAGGAAAGACACTTTCAGCTGCAGGACGCTGATGTATATGTTGAAGGGGGGGAATCTGAGCACCTATGGACATGTTTGGGGTGCAGTGATGATGACCCAGACTATACCATAAACTGTAAGGAAGGGCAGAAGATGTGTAGAAAAGATCCTCACCATTCAGAGTCTCCTTGCTCTTGAGATTTATTAGACAGTATTTACTCCCCAAGTTTTTGACTCCTCAATTACTCACAAGGCAACGGGTTTGACAGTCACAAGTAATATTGTTTACGGTTATGTGATAGAACATTATCCTTATCAGGCTGATGCTTATTTGTGTAAAGGTTCTTGTATCTCCCGGAGCTACAAGCAGGATGTTCTTTGTGGTCAGTGTGGTAAAGGTGTTGAAGCAATAGCATTGTGCTGGATGGGGAGTGGGTTATGGTGGCTGTTTTTTTGTAAACCTGATGTGAAGCTAAAAAGTGGGAAAAAGTACAGTTCTTGTTAAGTTCTTTGGCAGGTTCCTTCACTAGGAGGATGGTGGCAGGTTCCATCACTATGAGGATGGTGGCAGGTTCCATCACTGTGAGGATGGTGGCAGGTTCCATCACTATGAGGATGGTGGCAGGTTCCATCACTGTGAGGATGGTGGCAGGTTCCATCACTATGAGGATGGTGGCAGTCCCTGCTTCTATAACCAGACTGAACTTGTAACTGGGGCCAGCAGTGAATAGGTGAGACCTTGGTCTTGGTTGGCTGTGGTTTGAGTATGTCTCAGGCTTGAAGTATAGGATCAGATCCCACCTATCAGATCCCATTCATTAGGGATCTTACTGGTGCTATGGAGTGTGTGCACTGTGCTGAAAACCTTCATGGGAGGAGCACCCTGGACTTGTGTTTGATTGTGATGATAATCCTTCAACATTTCATCATTTAACATTGATTTGTGTGATAGGATAATATGATAAGATTGGGCTTTGGAAATGTCTGATTGAGATGAACATTTTCTTCCTTCAGGTATTAGTTAAAGTTCACTGTGCAGGGGTTAGCTCAGATGACACCTACATCAAAGGAGACAGTAATTCTGGCAGAAGCCTACCTTTTGTTGCAGGTGTAGATGCTGCTGGAGTTGTGGAGGCTGTAGGGGCAGGTGTTCAAGAGTTTAAGGCATGTGTTCAGTGCTTCAGAGTCAAAAACAAAAGTAAACTTTATTCAAATATCTTACTACACTTTTGTTCAAATACTGCAGCACAGCTACCTTTCTTCATATAGGGCTCTTTATTCTTTGAAATGTTGTAATTGTTGGTATAGGGCTCTTTACTTTTGAAATGTTATAATATTTGTTACATTGTTTTTTTTTATGTCTTTCATATTGTTATTGGTCTGACGAAACATAAAAGCAAGAAATCATATTGTCACCTTGTTACAAATAGATTAGGAAGAACTATCATCCATCACTTCGAGCGCATCCATGGGAGCACCAGTCTCCTCTTTGCTATCTTCTGGTTATACCCATCCTGACCATCTGTTTGGGAGCTCATAATTAGCTGTTCATTTGTTTTTTTTTGCCACACCAAGTTTCATCCCCAGGTCCTTCATTCTTGATGACACAGATTTATGTTTGTCATTGAAGTATTTTGTCTGACCAGCTACTAGTATGGTGCTGATGACATGTGCTCAGTCCATTGCCCACTGCTCATCTTTGATAGCTATGCCAGCCAGCTGATCTGATCTTTCATTTCCCCTGACATATGTTTGGCCTGGTAGATCTGTGACAGTCTGCAAGGGTTACAGCCACTGCCGGAGTTGCTCAAGATGCCTGTAGTCTTGTGCTTCAGACAATTGAAGAATACAGAATAGATTTATGCAGTGTTATATGCTGCAGTTTTACATAAAAAGATAGAAGTAGGAAGAAGAAGGCTATGATTAGAAACAGGAGATAAGAGCAATGAAAAAGCCATTATTTAGGGAAAGTTTATTTATCAAAGATTGATATTCTGCTGAAATATTGGATTGTATTTTGTTTTTTTGTAACTGTTTAACTGTTCTTATCTCCTGCTGCTAAGTTTCTCCCATTCCTTCTGTCTTTTCTTGTGAACTGGACCATATATTTTTAAGTAACTATACTAGAACCAGTTTTACCACAGCCATCATTATACTTATGCTGTGCTTATTACGAGCACACAGATAGGAAAGTTTGACCGTACCATTTTAAAAATCATTTTAAATGCTTTGTACAGCTGTAAAACAGTTGTTTTATGTATTTTCTCATATTTAAAGACATGTATACCCCATATTATGAGAGATGTTTATTAATCATGTCATTCACTCTTTAAGTGCTCTATTTAATTACAGTCTGTTGTGGTATATTTATCAACAATCTACTCATATCATGGTAGGTTTATCTAAGACCTTGCAACACAAACATTGCTTGTTGTTGCTATGACTGATTGTGCAGATCCTCCATTGGTAGAGTCACCCTTGAGAGGAGGTGTTGATGGTGCTCAGCAAAACTATCAACAGCTGACATCTGCCTGCTTCAAAACTTGTCATTTTAGATGAAAAATGCCAGATTGTATCTGCAAGCCATCCTAGTATATTATTCTCATTGTTATTAGGTGCTGTTCTGACATGCGTTGTCAGCCATGCTTCTCTCCCGATCTCAGTCATTTGTGTTTTCCATCAACTCGGTGGATTTTTAATTTTGGCATCTGTTAGACTGTCCATGATTCTTTTTTTCTCTTGACCTTCCTTTGTCATCATCATCATCATCATGTGCCATGCCAACTGGCGTTGGCTATTATGCTTCTCCACAGTACACGATCCTTCATGCAGGCCATCAGTTCAGTTGGTGATCTCCTCTCACACCATCCCGTCAGACTGTCCAGTATCATTTCTCTTGGTCTTCCTCTTGATCTTCTTCCTTCTATTTTTCCTGTTGTTATAATATTTTCAATGCCCCCTCTTCTCATTCCATGTCCTATGAAAGTACATTGTCTCTCTCTTATCTTTTTGACAAGGTTTTTTGTCTCTCCAGCTCTTCTTATACATTCTTCATTAGTTATTTTTGCTGTCCAGGGGATTCGCAACATTCTTCTAATAAACCACATTTCTGCTGCTTCCAATGATTTTTTGTGCAGACTTGCCTATTGTCCATGATTCACTTCCATATAACACGATAGGTTCAATATAGCATTTTAGGACTCGTTTTCTAACATTCATTGATAAAGATGTGTTAGCTAATATGTTTCTCATTCTCTGAAATGCAGTCTTTGCTTGGCCTATTCTGTTCCTAATTTCTGTTCTGCATTTCCCATCTGAAGTTATTACTGCTCCAAGGTATTTGAATTTCTGCACCTGCTTTAGAATAGTTCCATTTAATTACTGCATGCTGGTGGATTCTGTTTCTTAGATATAACCATAGTCTCTGTCTTTTTGATGTTCAAAGTAAGGCCTTTCTGTTCACTTTCTTTGGCGACTTTATCCAAGAGATTTTGCAGGTCATGTTGGTTCTCAGCTATCAGTACTTTGTCACTCTTCCCATTCACTTTTGCTGTTTTCAAGTCCTTCCTTTCTCATTGTATGTCCAGTGAATGACAACTATCATTTTCTTATGGGTTTACTTGATAATCGTAACATTGTTCTAAGAAACCACATCTCTGTGTGTATCTATCTGTTGTCTATCAATCAATCTCTACACAGAATGGAGACAAAGTATACTTGGTTGCATGTTTACGTGATATTCGTAACATTGTTCTAAGAAACCAAACTCTGCATGTATTTATCTGTTGTCTATCAATCTCTGCACAGAATGGAGACAGAGTATACTTAGTTGCATGTCGTGAGGGGACTTACGCTGAATATGTAGCTGCACCTGCCTGCCACGTGGCGCTCCTGAATGATAACCTTTCATATGCTCAGGGTGCATCTATTGGTACCCCATACTACACGGCCTGGAAGTCCTTGTACATCTTGTAAGTTTGTCCTGATAATTATTGTATGTGTTTTATCTCTGTTTCTCCTTCTCTTCTGCGTTCTGAGTCTCTAAAAATAGAAGAAATATCATCGTGTCAGAGATGTGTGAGGAGAATGCTAAATGTTACAGGAAGAGAAAATCAGAAATGATACCATTAGGACAAGGGTTGGAGTAACTCAGGATTACGATATATCCAGGAGTGAGTTAAATGGTGTGGCTATGTTTCACAAGTAGCATACATAGCACAGACAACATTCATGCTAAGAGTGGTAGGAAGGGGGAGGCCACCCACACAAGAAGTAGGGGGAGGGAATTTACAGAAACCTTAAATATCATGTTACGTGAAGCGGATTGTATGAGAATGTATAAGAAGCCTTATATAGAAGGCTGACCCTCAGTACTGGAGGGTATAGAGACATATTTTAAAAGTTCATTACTGCATGTGCAATCTGTCTCCATTCTTAAAAACAATTTTATTCAACTCTTGTTTCTTATGTCAGGCCAGACACCCTGATCACAGCATCATCCTGTAGTAATCCACCTGGTCACTTCAACAGATATCTCCTAGGTACCTTTGCTGCCCTTATCTTTACCTTCTTACATTATCACTGCAGTAATTCCTTCTGATGGCTGTGATACATAAGGGTATTGCTACTGATGTGGCTGAGTGATGTGACTGACATTGCTCTATTATTTCCTTTAAAATGACTGACACAAATGACTATTTCAGGGCTGGAGCCAGACCAGGAGAAACTGTCCTTATACATGGAGCAAGTGGAGCGGTGAGACAAGTGTAGATGTAGTTTTTTGTTTTTTTTTTGTAAGATAAAAGATAATTGTAATGTCTCAGTGCACATTTTTTTTTATATTCCTAGTAACTGAATGATGTGCTTATTCGGTATGTGGCTAACTTGGCAGTTCTTGTCATGATCCATATTCTAATACAGATTTCTGACAAGCTTGGTTCTTGAGACCCCTTATAATAATCTCCATGGAAGCCACCATAGTCTCCCTGTTCATCTGTGATGACTGTGTTTCAGCATGATCACCATTTTCTTCTCTAAAGAGCAATAGCTGTCCACCCCAAGAGAGAGTAAATCCATGAAATATGATCAGTAAGAGATAGAGAAATATATATTTACATTCTTATGCTACAGGGTTGTATGAGATAAGTTACATCATCATCTGCACCATATGACAACAACCATCAGCATGCTGTTGTACATGTAAGAGACAAAAATATCTGAATGGGCTGACCAAATGGCACAAGAATAGATCACTGATTAGATATACCAAAGACCACACAGAATAGAGAAATATGATTACCAGCAGCCTATGGAATGTAAACAGTCCACATAAAATATCCTTTGGGATGTGTTTATCTTCTAACTAACAGACATGGCTGAGTAAATAGGGCCTAAGCCAGTGATTTCCAGGGAGTATGTATGGTGAAGTGGTTAGCACACTACTCTTTCATGATGAAGGTTGGGGGTTTGAATCTGGTTGAAGGTACTCCAGTCACCCAGCTTTAGAAATGGGTACCCAACTTCTTCTGGAGCTGGGAAGGAAAGTTAGCCAAGAGTGATGGTGATCACATCACCCTCTAATGTCTCGACTGGTCAGTGAAAATATGGGCACTAACACCATGTTCCCTATATGTCTCTAAGGCACAGCAGAGTTACCTTTACCTTACTAGTGATATCTGGAGTGCAAAGATCCAGAGAGGAGTCAAGGGAGAAAGGACCAACTGTTGGGGGCACACCAGAACCAACTGAGCAAGTAACATTTTTGAGGACAGTAAGATAATATTGTCTGGAAGAAACAGGGACAGCAGCTTTAAAAGTTTAAGAATCATTGGACCAAGCTGTTTAACCTCTTGTCTGGAAGGTTGTCTTATGATAGCATCACTGCATTTGATACTCTGTCTTTTCATAAGTACCAAGAAACTGAATGCAGGTTTTGTATGTGGAAGATGTACAGCCTTTTTTTTTATAGTATTGCCATTTATGAATAGATGTATTACTCTATGAACAGGTTGGTGTTGCAGCCATCCAGTTTGCTGTAGCCAGTGGTCAGCGAGTGTTTGTGACTGCAGGTACGAAAAAGGGCATGGAACTTGTCAAAAACTTTGGAGCTGAGCTTGTGTTCAGTCATGCAGATAAAGGCCATATGAACAAAATTCTGGTAAGCGTTCAAGAGGTTGTCAGTCTAAACTTGTCCTACACCCCCCACCCCCCTTTGTCTTTCTTCTGTGCACAGTTTCATATATTTGGCAACATAGACAATAACAAGAGTTGACTTCATGAAAACATGGGTTGGCAGTAGGAGTTCTTCATGCAAAACACACAGTTCTCCATCCATGGGCTCTTCCTGGGGCAGGTTTGGCCTTCAAGTCTCTACAACACAGCAGTTCCTGCACTCCTTTGTGTGTGGCTCTAGATTAGCAATGGCATTACCAGTGATGCATGAAAAATATTTTAAAACTACTGAAATTCAACAAAAACAGTTTCAGTGAATAGTAGCAAGTAAGATTGTTGATTTTTAATATTTGAAGACATGAAAGTAGTGAAATTATTTAAAATTCTATAAGTTTTCCATATTTTCTTCATGTTTTAACTCCATTATAAGTCTCTTGTGATACTGTTTTTATATAGTAAATTACTAGATAAAAATTTGGCAATAATTGGAAAAAAAAATATTGTAGTTAAGAGCACTAAAAGCTTTGATGTTTCAGCCTTATTAAGAAACATATATAATGAAAACCAGGCCTGAGAAAAACTTCAAGGCAAAAAGAGAAAAGAAGAAACAGAATGACAGATTCATGGACAGTATCAAGAACTCAGTGTAAGAATGCTTTTCTGGGTGTGCCATCATAGTAAGATGTGGATCCATTACAGCCAGTCTTCGCACAGTAAGTGGCACAGGATGATGGTAAAACTAAACTTCTTTAATCCACAGAAAGCAACAGGTGGTAAAGGTGTGGATGTAATCCTGGAAATGCTGGCAGATGTGAATCTCGACAAGGACTTGGATATTCTTGCCTTCAGAGGCCGTGTTGTTGTTAGTATTTTTTTTTAATGATTTCTACATTTTAGTCAGTCTTTGCTAGGTATGTTTTGATGATTTCTACACTTAGTCGGCTTTTGCTAGGTATGTTTTGATGATTTCTACACTTAGTCGGATTTTGCTAGGTATGTTTTGATGATTTCTACACTTAGTCAGCTTTTGTTAGGTATCTTTTGATGATTTTTATATATTTTAGTTAATCCTCATATTTGCACATGTAAAAAAAAAAAGTAAAATTCCCGTTTCCATGCCATTAAGGCATATTGAGGAATACGGTGTTAGGTATGTATTTGTAGCTAATCAAAAAATGGAGGTTATGAAATACCAGAGGTTAGATATGCTGATGACACAGTGTTACTGTCCACAACACAAAAAGGAATGGATAAACTAATTATATCGGTCTGTAAGAATAGCGAAGAGCAAAACCTCTATCTTAATGCAAAGAAAAGTAAATTGATGACAACTGACAAAACAAATAAAACAGCTGAAATATGTATCACTGAGGAAAAACTGGAAGAAGTGGTAAGTTTTGAATATCTTGGATCGCTGCTAACTAATAGGGACATACAATGAGGGAAATTAAAAAGAGGACATCTATTGCTCTTCAAAAAGTAAAACAACTAAAGAAGCTGTGGAGAGGAACAGACAGAACTACAAAAATATGATTTTTAAGGGTATGCATCTTTCCCATCGCAACATATGCCTGTGAGACCTGGACCATTAACAAAACATCTGAGAAACATATAAATGCCTTTGAATGTAAATGCTACAGAAGAGTTCTTAAAATATCATGGACACAAGAAAAGAACAAATATATCCATACTACAAGAACTTAATATTGAAGAAGGCTGGCTAGTAAAGAGGATTAAACAGAAAAAAACTTAAATATTTTGGACACATTAAATGTCATGATAATTTAAAGAAGACTATATTGGAAGGATACATAATGGGAAAAAGAAAGAGAGGAAAACCAAAATGAAGATGGCTGTAAGACATTGTTGATGATCTGCAAATGGATACATCAGCAGCAGGGCATCTTGCTCACAACCGAGAGGCCTACAGGAGAGCTGTTAGGATGGCAAAGTTCCTTAAGGAACATGCAAATGAATGAATGAATGAGCTAATCTTCTGAAAATTTTAAAATCTGATTCTGTAGGAATTAAACCAAGGAAGATGGATCGGGTATAATGCAATGGACAAGAATAGACAGACAGATATAACTTATACAGAAGTGATAAATGGGGACAAACCAAGACAGTGGAGGTGTGATATCCTGGAAGAAGACCTATGAGCCTTTGGAGCTGACAGTTGGCAGGAGAAGACTAAGAACAGAGAGGAGTGGAGACAAGTCTTGCCTGCAGTAGTGAGCCACAAAGGCTCAGAAAATTGAAAGAATGATCAAGATGATTATGAGAGGATTTTACTAAAATCCTGTCCTTGTATATGCAGATGACAGGAAAAATGATGATGATTGTTACAATTATTTCTTTCTGCCTTTGCATGGGTATATGATGATGGTGATGATGATGATGATGATGATGATGATGACTAGTAGGAACATGAAGTTATTTATTCATGTATCATTGCTATAATTCTAACACACAAACACACATCCTCAGCAACCAAGGCCAACAGTAATAATAAGAGATCTACTTTGTCTGTAGGTAATTGGATGTAGGGGTAATATTGAAATAAGCCCATGGAAGATGTATAATGAATCCAGTATTATTGGGATATCTATTGCCAGCACTGTAGATGTAAGTATTCCATAACAGTAAGACTATTTAACCATTATCCTTTTATAAGTCATTTATATGGCTTTGTTAAAAAATGTATTAAAAAATAAAGTTTTGTTCCTCCATATTTTGGAGTATCATTAATTTTAAATTGCCATCTGAGTTGAAAAATAGGATTTGCAACTGTCTTACTAAATTGATGACAACTGACAAAACAAACAAGGCCGGTGAAATAATGTATCAATGAAGAAAAACTTGAAGAAGTGAAGATTTTTGAATATCTTGGATCACTACTAACTAATAATGGAGATACAATGAGGGAAATTAAAAGGAGGACATCTATCGCTCTTCAGAAAGTAAAACAAACAAAGAATCTGTGGAGAGGAGCAGACAGAACTACAAAAATAAGATTTTTAAGGGCATGCATTTTTCCCATCGCAACATATGCCTGTGAGACCTGGACACTTAACAAAACAGCTGAGAAACACATAAATGCCTTTGAATGTAAATGCTACAGAAGAGTTTTTCAAATATGATGGATGCAAAAAAGAACAAATATATCTATAGTACAAGAGATTAATATTGAAGAAGGCTGGCTAGTAAAGAGGATTAAACAGAAAAAAACTTAAATATTTTGGACACATTAAATGTCATGATAATTTAAAGAAGACTATATTGGAAGGATACATAATGGGAAAAAGAAAGAGAGGAAGACCAAAACGAAGATGGCTGTAAGACATTGTTGATGATCTGCAAATGGATACATCAGCAGCAGGGCATCTTGCTCACCACCGAGAGGCCTACAGGAGAGCTGTTAGGATGGCAAAGTTCCACAAGGGACATGCAAATGAATGAATGAATGAAACTGTCTTACTGAGAAACAAAAAGAAATTAATGTAGCCTTTTGTGTGGTCTTAAGGTTATTTGTCTAGGAAGAGACAAGATTCACCCTGTGTATATTTGTGTTCAGGTACATATAATTTTATTTGATAATATGCTAAATAAAAGTTGGAGGGAAGTTGTATATAAAGTATTTGATAGAATGTGTTCCCACCGGAGGCACCCCAGTCACCCGGCTGTAGAAATGGGTACCTGACTTCTTCTGGAGTTGGGGAAGGAAAGGCAGCCAAGCATGATACTGACCATATCACCCTCTAGTGTGCTGACAGGTCAAGGAAAATATGGGCGCTAACACCATATCCCTATGTGCCTCTAAGGCATGACAGGGTTACCTTTACCTTTTTTTTTTTTTTAGAATGTTGAGAAGTGTAAGACAGAACACAGTGATGAAAGATTGTGACTGACAGAGTGGAGTTCAGATCTGACACATTAAAATTATTGGACTTGTGAAAACCTGGAGGAAGCTGAGCTGCTTCGTGGCAGGTCAGCTCCCAGGTATGGCGTGACCTAGCACACCGACAGCTAAGAGTAAGAGGAGTTGTATTTTAGCTTCTTGCATGCCATTTTCTCAGTAACCCAACAAAAAGGTTTCTGTATTTCTTTCGTAGATGAAAGAGTGGACAGAGATGAGAGCGGCTGTTCAGGCAGGGCTGAGGTCAGGGTATCTAGTTCCAGTTGTTGGTAGAGAGTATAAGCTTGAAGATGCTGCACACATCTATTCAGATGTTACTGTCAACTGGGAGACTTTCGGAAACTTGGTCCTCAGTATCACATGACTTGATGTAATATACTAAAAGAACTTGATGTTGATTTACCAGCCTGAGGCACTCCAGTGACCCAGTTGTGGAAATGGGTGTCACACTCTTGAAGCTGGGTAGAAGAAAGATGGCCAGGTGTGGTGTTGATCACACCATCCTCTAGTGTGCTGACAGATCAAGACAGTAATACAACATCCTGAAGTACCTCTACCAATGTGATAACGCTGCTAGCATAAGGTGATATTATTGATTAGCAAAATTATTGAAATGCTTACAGTGCATCATCTGTTGTGCTCACAAGAATTTTTCATTCATTGTCCTTGCATATTGAGCTAGGTAGATTCTAATGTAATTAAAGCCAATGCTTGTCCATTGCCAGGTATTTATTAGAGATTCTAGTGATGATCTTTATTTAAAAAATACCAATTCATTTAACAGTGTAGTTGTTTTCCTTCTTAAAAGAATTTTGAAGTTGACATCATGATCACCTGGAAGGACAGTCATGCTCTGTGGACAAGACATCTTGATTATCTTGAAGCACAGTCTGTGGTCTTTACATCACGATCACCCAGAAACATAAACATAATGATCTGTGTTCATAACATAATGATTACATTGAAGTATAAACATAATGATCTCTGGAAAACATCTAACGTCTTGATTATCTTTAAGTACAAATATAATATTACTAGACAGGCACTGACATGGAATCCTCAAGGATATAGAAAATGAGAAAGACCTAGACTTACTTGGAGAAGAGAAATTATGACAATGCTCAGAGACAAGGGATGCACATGGAAGGAAGCAGAGAATCTTGCTCACCACCGAGAGGCCTACAGGAGAGCTGTTAGGATGGCAAAGTTCCACAAGGGACATGCAAATGAATGAATGAATGAAACTGTCTTATTGGGAAACAAAAAGAAATTAATGTAGCCTTTTGTGTGGTCTTAAGGTTATTTGTCTAGGAAGAGACAAGATTCAGCCTGTGTATGTTTGTGTTCAGGTACATATAATTTTATTTGATAATATGCTAAATAAAAGTTGGAGGGAAGTTGTATATAAATTATTTGATAGAATGTGTTCCCACCAGAGGCACCCCAGTCACCCGGCTGTAGAAATGGGTACCTGACTTCTTCTGGAGTTGGGGAAGGAAAGGCAGCCAAGCGTGATACTGACCATATCACCCTCTAGTGTGCTGACAGGTCAAGGAAAATATGGGCGCTAACACCATATCCCTATGTGCCTCTAAGGCATGACAGGATTACCTTTACCTTTTTTTTTTTTTTTTAGAATGTTGAGAAGTGTAAGACAGAACACAGTGATGAAAGATTGTGACTGACAGAGTGGAGTTCAGATCTGACACATTAAAATTATTGGACTTGTGAAAACCTGGAGGAAGCTGAGCTGCTTCGTGGCAGGTCAGCTCCCAGGTATGGCGTGGCCTAGCACACCGACAGCTAAGAGTAAGAGGAGTTGTATTTTAGCTTCTTGCATGCCATTTTCTCAGTAACCCAACAAAAAGGTTTCTGTATTTCTTTCGTAGATGAAAGAGTGGACAGAGATGAGAGCGGCAGTTCAGGCAGGGCTGAGGTCAGGGTATCTAGTTCCAGTTGTTGGTAGAGAGTATAAGCTTGAAGATGCTGCACACATCTATTCAGATGTTACTGTCAACTGTGAGACTTTTGGAAACTTGGTCCTCAATATCACATGACTTCATGTAATATTCCAAAAAAATTGATGTTGATTTACCAGCCTGAGGCACTCCAGTGACCCAGTTGTTGAAATGGGTGTCACACTCCTTCTGAAGCTGGGTAGAAGAAAGATGGCCAGGCATGATGTTCTCTAGTGTGCTGACATATCAAGACAGTAATTCAACATCTTGAAGTACCTCTGCAATATGATAACGCTACCAACATGAGGTGATATTATTGATTAGCAAAATTATTGAAATGCTTACAGTGCATCATCTGTTGTGCTCTTGATAATCACAAGAATGTTTCATTCATTGTCCTTGCATATTGAGCTAGGTAGATTCTAATGTAATTAAAGCCAATGCTTGTCCATTGCCAGGTATTTATTAGAGATTCTAGTGATGATCTTTATTTAAAAAATACCAATTCATTTAACAGTGTAGTTGTTTTCCTTCTTAAAAGAATTTTGAAGTTGACATCATGATCACCTGGAAGGACAGTCATGCTCTGTGGACAAGACATCTTGATTATCTTGAAGCACAGTCCGTGTTCTTTACATCACGATCACCCAGAAACATAAACATAATGATCATGTTCATAACATCATGATTACATTGAAGTATAAACATAATGATCTCTGGAAAACATCTAACATCTTGATTATCTTTAAGTACAAATATAATATTACTAGACAGGTGCTGACATGGAATCCTCAAGGATATAGAAAATGAGAAAGACCTAGACTTACATGGAGAAGAGAAATTATGACAATGCTCAGAGACAAGGGATGCACATGGAAGGAAGCAGAGCTGCTTCGTGGCAGGTCAGCTCCCAGGTATGGCGTGGCCTAGCACACCGACAGCTAAGAGTAAGAGGAGTTGTATTTTAGCTTCTTGCATGCCATTTTCTCAGTAACCCAACAAAAAGGTTTCTGTATTTCTTTCGTAGATGAAAGAGTGGACAGAGATGAGAGCGGCAGTTCAGGCAGGGCTGAGGTCAGGGTATCTAGTTCCAGTTGTTGGTAGAGAGTATAAGCTTGAAGATGCTGCACACATCTATTCAGATGTTACTGTCAACTGTGAGACTTTTGGAAACTTGGTCCTCAATATCACATGACTTCATGTAATATTCCAAAAAAATTGATGTTGATTTACCAGCCTGAGGCACTCCAGTGACCCAGTTGTTGAAATGGGTGTCACACTCCTTCTGAAGCTGGGTAGAAGAAAGATGGCCAGGCATGATGTTCTCTAGTGTGCTGACATATCAAGACAGTAATTCAACATCTTGAAGTACCTCTGCAATATGATAACGCTACCAACATGAGGTGATATTATTGATTAGCAAAATTATTGAAATGCTTACAGTGCATCATCTGTTGTGCTCTTGATAATCACAAGAATGTTTCATTCATTGTCCTTGCATATTGAGCTAGGTAGATTCTAATGTAATTAAAGCCAATGCTTGTCCATTGCCAGGTATTTATTAGAGATTCTAGTGATGATCTTTATTTAAAAAATACCAATTCATTTAACAGTGTAGTTGTTTTCCTTCTTAAAAGAATTTTGAAGTTGACATCATGATCACCTGGAAGGACAGTCATGCTCTGTGGACAAGACATCTTGATTATCTTGAAGCACAGTCCGTGTTCTTTACATCACGATCACCCAGAAACATAAACATAATGATCAGTGTTCATAACATCATGATTACATTGAAGTATAAACATAATGATCTCTGGAAAACATCTAACATCTTGATTATCTTTAAGTACAAATATAATATTACTAGACAGGTGCTGACATGGAATCCTCAAGGATATAGAAAATGAGAAAGACCTAGACTTACATGGAGAAGAGAAATTATGACAATGCTCAGAGACAAGGGATGCACATGGAAGGAAGCAGAGAATAGTTCCAAGAACAGGGATGACTGGAGAGCCTTTATCCATGGCCTATGCACTCAAGGGAGTGAAAGGTGATGATGATGATAATATGTTTATTTGACATCATGATTTATCTTGAAGCACAAACATCATATTCTCAAGACATGACATAATATGTTGAAGAAATTACATCTAAACCTGACATCATGATCTCAGGCCATGACATAATATGTTGAAGAACATACATCTAAACCGGACATCATGATGATAACTAAGCACAAGCATCACATTGACCAGGCAGTCTGTTCCATTTGCTATCTTGGAGTCCCAGTGTCAACAAAAGAACCACTGTCTTCAACAGAATCAGTGATCATGTGGACTCTTCAGTTTTATGCTGTTTTCTAGGTTAATGGAGAACAAGAGCCACTTGGAGCAGTAAAAAGACACAAAGCTGATTTAGATTAGGTCTGCTGAAAAATGTGCATTCCTTTAACCACATTTAGCTTTTCTCACTTCTCACAACAACCTGAACTATTGTTGTTTTCTTTATGATGATGGAGGATATCTTAACATAAATGGTCTAAAAATTTCAAAAAGTGCTTAGTCTTTTTTGGGCACACTGCTGAAGATTCTTTTAGTATATGTATATGCCAGTGTGACAAAAATATGAGGTCTCTAAAAGCGAGGAAAAGAGTTTTACAGTGCTATATATAGAGTTGTAAGACTTGACTGATTAACAGAAAGATGATAAAGAAACTGGAAGCAACAGAGGTGTGGCTTTTTAAGAAAGATGCAACAAATACCCTGGGCAGGCAGAAGAACAAATGAAGAAGTCCTCAGAGAAGTTTCAAAACAACAGAAACTAGTAGAAATTTTCAGAAAAGAATCAACACTTCTTGGACATGCCATAAGAAGATTGAAGTTAGAGAACTTGGACATGTCATGAGAAGAGAGAAGTTTGAGAACCTAGTAAAGACTGGAAATTTCAAAGGGAAAAGAAGAAAGGAAGGGCCAAGAGAACACTATCTCGGTGGACTGAGCAAGTGGCATAGAACAAGAAAACCACTTGAGTTGACTAGGAACACCAAGAGTCGCATGAACTGTGTGAAGCTAAGCTTCCATGTGACCTGACTGTGGTCATGGCTGTGTAACATAACTGATAGCATACACTACGAGGGCGCTTGAATAGTGAAGTGGTCAGCGCACTGATCTCTCAAGGGTGAGTTTAATGCTTGAAATCTGGCCAGAGGTGCACCAGTTGTAGAAATAGGTACCTGGCACCTCTTGGAAGTGGGGAAGGAAAAACAGTCAGACAAGATACTGACCACATGACCCTCTAGTTTGCTGACAGGTCAAGGAAAATGTGAACATGAACACAGTATCCTGTAAGTGCCTCTGTAGCTTGATAGGGCCAACTTTTTTCTTTTATACCTTACAAGATTTTTGTTTTAGTGAAAGCAAGTTTAAATAAGTTAATTTTCAGTACCAAGTTTTTCATTATTTATCAGAAAGAAAGTACTCACAAATGTGTGACATAACTACAGATGTGACATTGTCAAATGGAAATAGTGCTTACACATTATACATACACACATACAATCTTTCTGTGCTGTCTCTTTCAGTTTTATATTAATAAATCATTAACTCTTTTATCACCGAACTGTGCCTTGGGTTCTTCTGTTGATTACATGGGGGGAGAAAAGAACATCCATTGTGTCATACCAGTTTACCAGTGCCGCAGAAGGTGGAGGGGGAGGGAAGTGTGTGTGTGCGTGCATGTGCACAAATTGAAACAGTTGTTTATGTTATTTACTTGTTGCGCTTAATTACTTTAAAAAACTGGACTGTTTCATCTGTGATAAATACCTACAACCATATTCATCTTAGCAACCACATGTTTTTTTGTTTTTTTTTTTGGGGGGGATGGTAGTGAAAGTTCTGTTAAAAACATTTTAAAAAGAAGAGAAGAAACAAAACCACTAATAATTTGTTTAAATGTCTTAATGGCCAAACATGTAGTTGACAGTGGAGATTTTTCACAGTAATAGTTTTAGGATGGAGAGAGAGAGAGGAGTGGCAATAATAGCCATAGTTTTAGGATGGAGAGAGAGAGGAGTGGCAATAATAGCCATAGTTTTAGGATGGAGAGAGAGAGAGAGAAGTGGCAATAATAGCCATAGTTTTAGGTTGGAGAGAGAGAGAGGAGTGGCAATAATAGCCATAGTTTTAGGTTGGAGAGAGAGAGAGGAGTGGCAATAATAGCCATAGTTTTAGGATGGAGAGAGAGAGAGAGGAGTGGCAATAATAGCCATAGTTTTAGGATGGGGAGAGAGAGAGAGGGGAGTGGCAATAATAGCCATAGTTTTAGGATTTGGGGAGAGAGAGAGGAGTGGCAATAATAGCCATAGTTTTAGGTTGGAGAGAGAGAGAGAGGAGTGGCAATAATAGCCATAGTTTTAGGTTGGAGAGAGAGAGAGGAGTGGCAATAATAGCCATAGTTTTAGGTTGGAGAGAGAGAGAGGAGTGGCAATAATAGCCATAGTTTTAGGATGGAGAGAGAGAGAGAGGAGTGGCAATAATAGCCATAGTTTTAGGATGGAGAGAGAGAGAGAGGGGAGTGGCAATAATAGCCATAGTTTTAGGTTGGAGAGAGAGAGGAGTGGCAATAATAGCCATAGTTTTAGGTTGGAGAGAGAGAGAGAGGAGTGGCAATAATAGCCATAGTTTTAGGTTGGAGAGAGAGAGAGGAGTGGCAATAATAGCTATAGTTTTAGGATGGAGAGAGAGGAGTGGCAATAATAGCCATAGTTTTAGGTTGGAGAAAGAGAGAGGAGTGGCAATAATAGCCATAGTTTTAGGATGGAGAGAGGGTCAGCAATAACAGCTTTAGTTTTAAGATGGAGAAATAGCAATAATAGCTATAATTTTACAATGGAGAGGGCAAGGGCAATAATATCTATAGGTTTTTTTGGTGGAGAGAGAGACAGCAGTAATATCTATGGTTTCAGGGTAAAGAAAGAGAGACAGCAGTAATAGCTATGGTTTCAGGGTAAAGGGATTGAGAGACAGCAGTAATAGCTATGGTTTCAGGGTAAAGGGATTGAGAGACAGCAGTAATAGCTATGGTTTCAGGGTAAAGGGAGAGAGAGAGAGAGCAGTAATAGCTATAGTTTTAGGATGGAGAGAGAGAGAGCAGTAATAGCTGTACATTTTTAAACTGGAGAGAGAAACAGCAGTAATAGCTATAGTTTTATAGTGGAG
Source organism: Achatina immaculata (assembly GCA_009760885.1). Taxonomy (NCBI): domain Eukaryota; kingdom Metazoa; phylum Mollusca; class Gastropoda; order Stylommatophora; family Achatinidae; genus Lissachatina; species Lissachatina immaculata. Next base: position 18,306,152 of record CM019714.1, read on the forward strand.
AGAGAAGCAGCAGTAACAGCTATACTTTTAGGATCGAGAGAGAGAGAGAGAGAGCAGTAATAGCTATAGTTTTAGGGTGGAGAGAGACAGCAGTAATAGCTATAGCTTTAGGGTGGAGAAAGACAGCTTTAATAGCTATAATTTTAGGATCGAGAGAGACAGCAGTAATAGCTATAGTTTTAAGGTGGAGAGAGAAACAGAAGTAATAGTTATAGTTTTAGGGTGGATAGAGAAACAGCAGTAATAGCTATAGTTTTTATGTGAAGAGACAACAGTAATAGTTATAGTTTTATGGTGGAGAGACAGTAGTAGTAGCTATAGTTTTATGGTGGAGAGAGAAACAGAAGTAACAGTTGTAGATTTAGGGTGGAGAGAGAAACAGAAGTAACAGTTGTAGATTTAGGGTGGAGAGAGAAACAGAAGTAACAGTTATAGATTTTGGTGGAGACAGCAGTAATAGCTATAGTTTTAGAGTGGAGAGAGACAGCAGTAATAGCTATAGTTTTAGGGTGGAGAAAGACAGCTTTAATAGCTATAATTTTAGGATCGAGAGAGACAGCAGTAATAGCTATAGTTTTAAGGTGGAGAGAGAAACAGAAGTAATAGTTATAGTTTTAGGGTGGATAGAGAAACAGCAGTAATAGCTATAGTTTTTATGTGAAGAGACAACAGTAATAGTTATAGTTTTATGGTGGAGAGACAGTAGTAGTAGCTATAGTTTTATGGTGGAGAGAGAAACAGAAGTAACAGTTGTAGATTTAGGGTGGAGAGAGAAACAGAAGTAACAGTTGTAGATTTAGGGTGGAGAGAGAAACAGAAGTAACAGTTATAGATTTTGGTGGAGACAGCAGTAATAGCTATAGTTTTAGAGTGGAGAGAGACAGCAGTAATAGCTATAGTTTAGGGTGGAGAGAGAGAGAAAGAGAGCACTAATAGCTATAGTTTAGAGTGGAGAGAGAGACAGGAATAATAAATCTAGGGTGGAGAGAGAGAGAGAAACATCAGTAATAGCTATAGTTTTATTGTGAAGAGAGAGAGAGAGGGACAGTAGTAATAGCTGCAGTTTATGGTGGAGAGAGAGAGAGAAAGAGGCAGCAGTAATAGCTCTGTTTTAGAGTGGAGAGAGAGAGATAGCAGTAATAGCTCTAGTTTAGGGTAGAGAGAGATACTCCAGTAATAGCTCTAGTTTAGAGTGGATAGAGAGACAGCAGTAATAGCTATAGTTTAGGGTGGCGAGAGAAAGATACACCAGTAATAGCTCTAGTTTAAGGTGGAGAGAGATACAGCAGTAATAGCTCTAGTTTAGGGTGGAGAGAGAGAGACAGCAGTAATAGCTCTAGTTTAGGGTGGAGAGAGAGACAGCAGTAATAGCTCTAGTTTAGGGTGGAGAGAGAGAGACAGCAGTAATATCTCTAGTTTAGGGTGGAGAGAGAGAGTGAGAGAAGCAGCACTAATAGCTCTATTTTAGGGTGGAGAGAGAGAGAGGCAGAAGTAATAGCTATAGTCTTATGGTGAAAAGAGAGAGAGAGAGAGAGACTGCAGTAATAGCTCTAGTTTAGGGTGGAGAGAGACAGCCAGCAGTAGTAGCTCTAGTTTAGGGTGGATAGAGAGGAAGACAGCAGTAGTAACTCTAGTTTAGGGTGGAGAGAGAGGAAAACAGCAGTAGTAGCTCCAGTTTAGGGTGGATAGAGAGAAAGACAGCAGTAGTAGCTCTAGTTTAGGATGGAGAGAGAGAAAGAAAGCAGTAGTAGCTCTAGTTTAGGGTGGAGAGAGAGAAAAACAGCAGTAGTAGCTCTAGTTTAGGGTGGAGAGAGAGAAAGACAGCAGTAGTAGCTCTAGTTTAGGGTGGAGAGAGAGAGAGACAGCAGTAATAGCTCTAGTTTAGGATGGAGAGAGAGAAAGACAGCAGTAGTAGCTCTAGTTTAGGTTGGAGAGAGAGAGAGAGAGACAGCAGTAATAGCTCTAGTTTAGGGTGGAGACAGAGAGGCAGAAGTAATAGCTATAGTCTTATGGTGAAGAGAGAGAGAGAGAGAGACAGCAGTAATAGCTCTAGTTTAGGGTGGAGAGAGAGACAGCAGTATTAGCTCTAGTTTAGGGTAGAGAGAGAAAGACAGCTGTAATAGCGTTAGTTTAGAGTGGAGAGAGAGAGAGACAGCAGTAATAGCTTTAGTTTAGGGTAGAGAGAGAGAGAGAGAGACAGCTGTAATAGCTTTAGTTTAGAGTGGAGAGAGAGAGATAGCAGTAGTAGCTCTAGTTTAGGGTGGAGAGCGAGAGATGTATACACCAGTAATAGCTCTAGTTTAGGGTTTAGAGAGAGAGACAGCTGTAATAGCTTTAGATTGGAGTGGAGAGAGAGAGACAGCAGTAATAGCGTTAGTTTAGAGTGGGGAGAGAGAGACAGCAGTAATAGCTTTAGTTTAGAGTGGAGAGAGAGAGACAGCAGTAATATATCTAGTTTAAGGTGGAGAGAAAGACAGGAGTAATAGCTCTAATTTTATTGTAGAGAGAGACAGCAGTAATAGCTTTAGTTCATAGTAGAGAGAGAGAGAGACAGCAGTAATAGCGTTAGTTCAGGTGTAGAAAGAGACAGCAGTAATAGTTATAGTTTTATGGTGAAGAGAGAGAGAGCAGTAATACCTTTAGTTTTACGGTGAAGAGAGAGAGAGAGAGACAGCAGTAATAGCTAAATTTTTTTTTAAGTGGAGAGAGAGACAGGAGTAATAGCTATAGTTTTAAGATGGAAAGAGAGACATCAGTAATAGCTATAGTTTTAGGGTGAAGAGTGAGTGAGTGAGTGAGAGAGAGAGAGAGAGAGAGCAGAAATAGCTATAGTTTTAGGGTGAAAAGAGAGAGGCAGCAGAAACAGCTATAGTTTTAGGGTGGTGAGAGAGAGAGCAGTAATAGTTATAGTTTTAGGATGGAGAGAAAGCAGTAATAGCTATAGTTTTATGGTGGAGAGAGAGAGAGAGACAGCAATAACAGCTATAGTTTTATCGTGAAGAGAGAGAGAGAGCAGTAATACCTTTAGTTTTACGGTGAAGAGAAAGAGAGAGACAGCAGTAATAGCTAAATTTTTTTTTAAGTGAAGAGAGAGACAGGAGTAATAGCTATAGTTTTAAGATGGAAAGAGAGACATCAGTAATAGCTATAGTTTTAGGGTGAAGAGTGAGTGAGTGAGTGAGAGAGAGAGAGAGAGAGAGCAGAAATAGCTATAGTTTTAGGGTGAAAAGAGAGAGGCAGCAGAAACAGCTATAGTTTTAGGGTGGTGAGAGAGAGAGCTATAGTTATAGTTTTAGGATGGAGAGAAAGCAGTAATAGCTATAGTTTTATGGTGGAGAGAGAGAGAGAGACAGCAATAACAGCTATAGTTTTAGGGTGGATATAGAGACAGCAGTAATAGCTATAGTTTTAGGATGGAGAGAGACAGCGGTAATAGCTTTAGTTTTAGGATGGAAAGAGAGACAGCAGTAATAGCTTTAGTTTTATGATGAAGAGAGAGAGAGAGAGAGAGAGAGCAGTAAGCATCAATTTTTGAGACACAAACAGTTAAAGTAATAAAACTGCAACGTCATCGAACTTCTGCTTAGTCATTGTAGATTAAGAAAAGCTCAAGATGACATTGTTTATTTGCTCGCTCTGTCTGAATGTGCCACTGTCTTTCAATCTTTCCAGATAACGCACAACACTTCAACTCGCATGCAAGAGATATCAGTACAGTTGTTGTGTCAGGACAAACCGCAGCTTTTAACTTTGAGCCAGCTGCACTGTTGTGGATCTTAGAAGAAGTTTTTAAAACAGATTACGAGACGACTTGATAATAATATTAAGGGGCGGGGGACGACTAACTGTAACACGATTACACGGGCGTCTTATATAAGAGTGCACACAGACTGACTTTGGTCGCTCTGGCACATTGTTTTGTATTTTATCAAGGAGTGTAGGTAAATACTGTAAGGTGCTACCTTCATGTAAATACAAATAGTAAATGGACTTATATACTACTATAAGTATCTGAACTAATGCGTGTATGCAGTGATTGTAGTATAAGAGGATTTTCTTTTCCTATTTCTGCATTTATTTAGAAGATTGGACTGCAAGTATATAGCACTTACCTTGAATATTGAATAATTATGCTCTATCTCTCCTCTCTCTCTCTCTCTGTGTGTGTGTGTGTGTGTGTGTGTGTGTGTGTGGGTGGGTGGGTGGGGGTGGGGATGGATAGAGGGGGGGGAGTGAACATTTTACTACGCAGGCGCTTCTTTTCACTGTGAAGTGTGAGGATACACAGAAACAAGGATATTATTTATTCCTGGATGAATATTTGACAAACACACTTTTAATTCACTTTGCATAAACAGGTCTGATGATGGGGAAGGAGAAGATTATGTGTTGTACCCTGTTCTCCCCCTCCCCCTTTTTTTCTTATTACAAAATTCAGGAAGAACACATTGTGTTCCGCCTGCAGTTTGGATAGACGGCCTGACCTGGCTCTCGAAGGCTTTGTGGTTAAATATTAAGTCGGTGAAAGTTTTTTTTATCAATATATAAGTATATCAATAGGCAAAACTGTCTTGTAATTTCAAGAAAAATATTATTTACTATCAAAATTTTGTGGCACGCATCACATTCTTTTGCTTCACGCATCACGATCCTTTGCCTGACATTTGAATTGTGATTCACAGAATTCAATTACTGCCGGAAGAAAGCGTTGAACTTTCACCTTTTCATGATACGAGAAACTGCGATAGTTTCATATCTTTCTACTCACTGACTTTTTTATATTAATTAATATTAATTAATTAATTAATTAATAATAATAATAATTCATCAGACTTATCAAACAAACACACCACGACTATGAGAGCCGTTAGAGTCACTAAATATGGCGGACCAGAGGTTCTCAAGTTGGAGAACATCCCTATACCAACTCCTAAAGACGGTGAAGTAAGATCAGAATATGTGCTTTTTGTATAAGTGTGGCAATGGCCGTGGTAAACCTGACTAGCACATTACTGAAGTTTTATTTTAATTGAGTTTTCTATAACACGTTATCATTTTCTTTATCTTCATATAATGTTTACTTTCATTATCTATGTTACTAGATAAAACAGTATAGTTCATGTTAGTCTGTTTCATTTTATAATGTGCATAACAAGATAAACCGTTATAAATCATGATACTCTGTTTATGAAACTCCCCATTGTACATAAACGTTGTGGATTTCGAGAAGACTTTCAGTAGTATCCATCATCATTCCCTGTGGAAGTTACTGTTAGCCTGTGGACTCCCTGAAAAAAATCATAAATATTATGAAAGACATAAGTGAACAACCAAAGCTGTGTGAAACACGAAAGGCAGCAAACTACGTGGTTCCAGGTAAAAGCAGGAGTAAGACTCTCCCCACTTATTTTCCTGACTCTCGTGGACCGGATAATGAAGACTGTCACCAAAGACAGACCTGGAGGCCTAACCGGGGGCTCACAAATCATCTAGAGGATCGCGACTTCACAGACGATATTGGTCTACTCTCACATACCCAAAGAGACACACAGGAGAAGACAATTCGGATTTAGGAAATAGTCAGATCAGTAGGTCTGAATACACAACCAGACAGGACTAAGATCATGAGTCAATGAAAAAAAATAAGGAAAGAATATCACTTGGGACAAGAGAAGTAGAAAATACCTTGGAAGCCTCATTTCAGCAGACAGCAATACTGAGAAGGAAATATCCACAAGAACTGGACATGCATCTCAGGCATTTAACAAATTAGTAAACAGGTGGGAATCTCCCGTCCTGTATACGAATCTCAAGCTATAAATCCAGTGTACACTCCACTTTATTACATACAGCATAGTGGAGAATCAGAGAATCGAAAGAAGATTGAGAGGATTTGAAGGAAGATGCCTCAGGAAAAATTTAAGAATACACAGGAAGAGCATGTGATAGACGAGGACATAACCAAATGATCTGACATTGAGAACTTCACTAAAGAGACCAAAAAATGAAGATGAAATGGCTGGGCCACATACATACGACTAAAGGGAAAACAAGACACCCCTATGCCGCCTTGATTTGGACACCTCAAAGGAAAAGAAAGAGGGGCAGTCCCTGGCAACATGGACACACACAATAAAGGAAGAACAAAATGAAATGGGAAAGACATGGTTTGAGGTATCTCAGCTTGCTCAAGACAGGACTGGCTGGAGAACCTTTGTTGATGTCTTATGCTTCATTGGGAGTACAGAGGACTGATGATGATGTGTGTATGTAACTAGATAAATCGTTATAAATCATGGTATGTTTAATTTTAATATGCATTTAACTGTATAAACCGCGATAAACCACGATAATATGTCTATTTACAGTTTACACGTGACCAGATTAATAGTTATAAATCATGATAATCCGTTTATATTCAGTAATTATGTAACTGGATAAACCACTATAAATCATGATAATCTTGCTGAAATGTAAAAGGTTTCATTGATCACTTAACAAGATAAAAATTAGCAGTATCTTTCACATGTACGTTTGAGCTAAAGGGCTAGATATTTTTTGTTAAAGGAAGAAAATGTTAATAATGAAAATGTAAAATGAGATAATTATAATACTGGTCATGACACCCAAAGACAGCAAGAAAACAAGTTTTTATGTATGTCTATACTTGTGAAAAATACCCCCAAAATCCACATAACAAATATACTGTGTGAAATTCCTAATACAACAAGAGATGATTTCTTTTTAAGAAAAACAATTTGCCAGTTTTGATATGCAATGTCAAGAAGATCCACCATCTCTTTTATAGTTAATATAAAAGGGAGCTAACTTTGTTTTTTCTCAGATGCACAATAGGACATGAACGTATTGGTGTAGTGAGTTTTCCATCCTTTAGGTGCTAGTTCGAGTGTACTCTGCTGGTGTTAACCCTGTGGACACGTACATCAGAGAAGGAGCACGTGTCATACACAAAAGTCTGCCTTTCACTTCAGGGGCTGATGCTGCTGGAGTTGTAGAAGCTGTGGGAGCAGGCGTTGGGGAGTTCAAGGTGCATGACATAACTGTTGTGCTCTCTTTGCTGTATGTGTGATGACTCTAATGTTATCTTGACTGTATGTGATAACACTGTAGTGATGTCTTTACTGTATGTGATAACTATAGTGGTGTTTATTTTTCTGTATGTGATAACTGTAGTGGTGTTTTTTCTATACGTGATAAATACAGTTGTGTTTTTACTTCTGTGACAACTATAATAGTGCTCTTATTACATGTAATAACTATAGTGATGATTTGACTGTTCATGATAAACTATAGTATTGCCTTTGCTGTACGTGATAAATAATATGCTGTCTTTATTTATCTGTCACAACTAAAGGGCACCTTTGATAAATGTGATAGCTGCAATAGTATCTTTTCTAAATGTGATAACAACGTTTTTTTTTCTGTGTGTGATAATTCAAATGATGTCTTTAGTATATGTAATAACTGTAGTGATTTCTTTTCTATATGTGTTATTTCTAATGATCTTTTTATACATGTGATAACTGTAATTATCTTTTTTCTCTATGTAATAACTATAATATCTTTTCTATATGTGATAACTGAACAGTGTTTGATGGTGCAGCCATTGTTCTTACGTTCCAGAATCTGATCTTTGTCACATACTTGAGCCCACGATTGTGTTATTTTGACTTCTATGAGTTGGTATCCCCGATGTTCGATTGATTTTATTGCGAGTTTCCGTAACAGTTGATCTTTTCCTCATCTAGAGTTGCCTAGAATCTTGAGAACATATAGCATTCAAAAGTTATAAGCACAAAACCCAAGTTAAGATTATTCAATTCAAATGTGATATCCACCCTCATTTATGCATGTGGAAGTTGGAAAGCAACTAAAGAAATACACAAGAAATTAGACTCTTTCGAAAATAAATGCCTAAGGAAAATATTTGGTATAAAGTGTGGAATGAATTCAAGAACAACGCAGAGATAGGGTAGATGAGCGAACAAACAACCAGTCCCATGGGTGATCATGAAAAGATGGACATATTGGTCACGTGATGAGAAGAAACAGTCAGAGAATCCCAAAACAAGCTGTCAAGTGGAACACAACAGGCTGAAGAAAAAGAGATCGACTACGTGAAATTCTAAGAGGGACACTCTTAAGAGAGGCCAAATTAACAGGCATAAAATCCCTTGATGAGATTTAAAAGCTCGCCAAGGACAGGAAAACTTGGCGAACTATTATGCGAGCTCTATGTGACGTTTAACGGCATGGTAAGGACGTAAAATGTAAGATTGTCTTTCATTTATCTGACCCATACTGAGCACAAAATCACCCTATAAGAGAGATAATCCAGCTCCTTCTTAATGTTCCTGGTAATATGGTGCTGTTCACTAGCAGCATGTTCTAAAGATAGGGACTTCAATGATCTTAAAGTATTGGAGTTTACGGAAGAGCTGGCTTTGTGAATCCACTCACTGACCTCACACCCCATCCGACCAGTGAGTTAATTCAAAGATATAATGGCATGAGCAACGAAGAACTCTTAATTTGCATTGCCAAGTAAATGAATAATCAATCATTCTATTCCATCTGATCACCGATCACCCATTCAAGTATGAGAGCATGAACTCTTCATCAACCTTCAATTCCATTTCCTGCTCACAGAAAGGAGACCGAGTATACGTAGTTGCGCTTGCACATGTCGGGACTTATGCAGAGTACGTGGCCGCCCCAGTCCGCCACGTGGCGCTGCTGAGTGACAGTCTGTCCTATGCTCAAGGCGCTTCCATTGGTATCCCATACTACACTGCCTGGAAATCTCTGTACAACGTGTAAGCTGAAACATGCATCTGTACATAGTGGGTGTTTTCTATCTGTTTCTATACAATATTATTTGACCTTTAGAGAAACTTCTGTCTCACTGAACTGTTTTAGAGTTTCTACATATCTCGAACATACTATATTATGCACCTGTACATCTTGGAGGTTTAGAGATGTTTCTGTACATTGCGGAAGTTTTAGAGATGTTTCTGTACATCGCGGAAGTTTTAGAGATGTTTCTGTGCATTCTGGGGGTTTTACAAATGTTCCTATACACCATGAAAGTGTTAGAAATATTTCTGTATATCTTGTAAGTTTTAGACACATTTCTGTATATAGTGGAAGTGTAAAGACGGATAATGTTAAACTACTTAGAAAAACATAAATTGTATAGAATTGTACCATAGTTCATAATTTTAAACTGAAATATAGTATTAGGTTATATTACTGACTATGATTTCCGCAATAAATGATAAGAAAAAAAATGTTTGTAGTTGTTGTTTGTAGTCTAAGAGTTAAGAGTTATTTCGTCATCAATAAGGATTCATTTTCATCAAACCAGACAATATAATGAACAAACTTATTCTTGCAGTGCTCGAGCAAGGCCTGGAGAGACTGTTTTAGTTCATGGAGCAAGTGGAGCAGTAAGTCATCGATGTCTGGCCATTAATACATTCAGTCATTTCAATCATTTGCATGTCCCTTGTGGAACTTTGCCCCCCTAGCAGCACTCCTGTAGTCCTCTCGGTTGTGAGCAAGATGGCCTGCTGCAATGCATCCATTCGCAGATCATCAAAGATGTCTTGCAGCCATCTTCGCCTTGGTCTTTCTCTCTTTCTTTTTCCTGTTACCCTTCGAAGATGTTTTCCCATTCATACATGCAACTCTTTATTATTAACTTTAAAAATAAGCAGAAAAAACGCTCTGTGTAATGTATACTTTTATTTTCTTAAATTGTTTCTTATAAATGTTATTTTTAAAAGTTCTTCTTGTATTCAGATTGCACGATAATATACTATATAAACTAATAACTAACAGGAAGTTGTTGTATACTTAGTGACCTACTTAAATCCATATTTATAGCACTACCAATGAAACCAGGTGGAAAGGACTGAATGTGAGTAATACAGAACCAGCAGCCTCTCATATCACATAACAAAGCTACTTCTGAGAATTATTATGAGAAGAACAACAACAATAAAATATAGAAAATGGAAATAGTTTGGATGTGTAGAAAGAACACACAATGCCATGTATGCTTTGCGAACTCTAACAGAAAGAGCTTAGAAGTACAAAAAGATGTCTACTTATGCTTCATTGATGACACTAAGGCATTCGACAAGGTGAAACACGATGAGATTATTAAAATGCTTGAAGACATAAACATAGACTGTAAAGACCTGAGGATTTTAAAACATCCATAATTGTAACAGGAAGCAACAATTCGGGTTGAAAATAAAACAGGAAAATGTCAACCAATAAAACAGGGAATGCTGCAGGGATGTGTACTATCTCCGGGAAGTAATAGAAACGCAGTTTATCAGAGGAATGTTGCAAATTCCCTGGAAAGCAAAGACTACTAATGAAGAATGTATGAGAAGAGCTGGAGAGAGAAACAAAAATCTACTACAAAAATAAGAGAGAAACAATGTACTTTCATAGGACATGCAATGAGAAGAGGTGGGGGAGGGGGCATTGAAAATATTGTAACAACAGGAAAAATAGAGAGAAGAAGAACCATGGAAAGGCTGAGAGAAGTGATACTGAATATGTGACAAGATGATATGAGATGAGGTCACCAAATTAACTGATGGCTGGTGCCCTGCATGAACCATCAGGTACATAATAGCCAATGCCAACTGGCACAGCACATGATAATGATGATGGTGGTGATGATGGCATGAAGGAATCTTTCTCTCTAGCATTTACTTTTTTTAAAAATAAATTTCTGTTTGAAATGAAGCACATGTCTAGGAAAACTTTGCCCTGGTGTTTTCATTAGTCCTGTCAATCTCTTAATTAGGTTGGAATTGCGGCTGTCCAAATTGCTGTAGCCAATGGTCAGCGCGTGTGGGGGACAGCTGGGACAGAGAAAGGACTGGAACTTGTACAAAGTCTAGGAGCTGAGCAGGTCTTCAACCACAAGGAGGATGGCTATATCGACAAAATTATTGTAGGTCAAGTTTATGACAAAAGTCATGTTAAGTTGAATTTGTGACAAAAGCCTCATATGTTGAGTTTGTGAAAACTCTTGTAGAGTCTGATACAAAATCTTTATAAATCTAGTCATTATTATTATACAACACGTAGAGTACTTTATGATCTTCTTCTTATATTTTTATCTTTCCCGTGCTATTAAACATCACACAGCGCTCGCAAGGTAGTTCGCCAATTTTTCCTGTTATCAGCGAGCTTTTCAACCTCACCAAGGGATTCTATGCCTACTCAACAGATCTCGTTTAACAATGTCCTCTTTAGAGTTTCCCGTGGTCGACCTCTTTTTCTTCGGCCTGTTGTGTTCCACTTGATAGATTCTTTTGGGATTCCCTGACTGTTTCTTCTCATTACATGACCATATGCCCATCTCCTTTTCCTGATCACCCATGGGACTGGTTGTTGTTCAGTCATCTGCCTTATCGCGTGTTGTTCTTGAATTCATTCCACTTTATGATGCGTGAGTTTTATGATCTGACTGTATGTCAGTGTTTTCGAAGATGCTGGTTAACCTTGAAACTGCTGCCACTACTGCCAGTTGCACGGAATATACTGGTTTCCTTGTTTCCAGTGAGTAGGGAACGAGGGAAGGGGAATACTTAAGGAAATAAAGGTTCCTTACTTAGAGCGCTTACCGTGGAATATGCAGCTGTTTTACATTTTGTCCTGACTAAAAACAGGGAGATTACTGTTGTTTGAACATGTGCTCCCCTAGATAAATCGATCTGTCTCCAAGAGATTAATTAGATTTTTTTTAATGACGTTATACTACAAATGCAAATTTCATTTGGGGCTGGCGTATAATCACAGACTTCATGCATCCACAGAAAGCAGCAGGCGGTAAAGGCGTGGACGTGATTCTGGAGATGCTGGCCAATGTCAACTTGGACAAGGATTTGGATGCCCTCGCCTTCAGAGGCCGTGTTGTGGTTAGTATAGGCCAGATCATTTCTTTTCATTGTTTGTCCTTGTTCTGTGTCCCTGGAACTACAAGAAGATGTTCTTTGTGGCCATTATAATGAAGGTCTTGAAACATGGCATCTTGGGTGATTTCCTTGTAGCCATTATAGTGAAGTTCTTGAAACATAATATCTTGGGGGATTTCTTTGTAGCCATTATAGAGAAATTCTTGAAACATAGTATCTTGGGGGGGGGGGGGTTCTTTGTAGCCATTACAGTGAATGTCTTGAAAGATATTATCTTGGGAAAGGGGGGGGGGTTCTTTGTAGCCATTATAGTGAAGGTTTTGAAACACAGTATCTTGTGGGTGGGGGGGGGGGGGGGGAGCTGAAAGGCAAGGAAGTGTGCACTGCTTCCTTAACAGGCTCCACCACCATGGAGATTGTAACTGTTACTGCCCCATTAGCCAGGCTGGGCCTTTTATTGGGAGTATCACTGAAGCAAGGTTTTGTTGGCTGGCTATGGATCGCCAACCCTGCCCCTAATCTGTGGGTCGCTGACCACTGTCTTTTACAGTGTCTTCACCCCCTAGATCATTTCTATTTTTAGAACTGTTCTTGTCAAGCTTTCCTTAATTTTATACTTCAGAAACATTTATCACATCATTTTATCATCTGAGCACAGGGACATTATACGATCGTTGAACTGACAAATATGAAATGTAGACAGAGTTGGACATGCACCATTCCCAGCTGTAAAAATATGTACCTAATAAATTTTCTCATTAATCAAAATGGAAAAATACACGTAGAAGGGACAGATATTGAACAAGTCAATCAATTTGCATACCTTAGCAGCTACATAGACCAGGATGGTGACATCAGAAAGGAAGTTAGAATTGCAAAAGTAGCACTGATCTTCAAGAATCTTGAGAACATATGGAATTCAAAAGTTATAAGCACAAAAACCAAGTAAAGACTATTCAATTCAAATGTAATATTCGCCATCATTTATGCATGTGAAATCTGGAAAACAAGTACAGAAATAGACAAGAAATTAGACTCTTTTGAAAACAAATGCATAAGGAAAATATTTGGCATCAAGTGGAACGAATTCAAGAACAATGCAGAGACAAGACAGATGACTGTACAACAACCAGTCTCATGGGTGATCAGGAAAAGGAAATGGACATATGTTGGTCGCTTGATGAAAAGAAATAGTCAGAGAATCCCAAAAACAAGCTATCACGTGGAACACAACAGGCCAAAGAAAAAGAGGCAGACTGCGTGAAACTCTGAAGAGGACATTGTTAAGTGAGGCCAAATTAATAGCCATAAAATCCCTTGATGAGGCTGAAAGACTCGCCGGAGAGAAGAAAAATTGATGAACTAGCTTGCGGGCTCTATGTGACGTTTATCGGCATGGGAAGGATTTAAGATATAAGATAAGAATAAATTTATATTTAGAAACTCAGGTGATGTCTTCATGCAAAGTTAGGCACACTAGATATCAGTTTGCATGTATGTCAATGCATGAAAGAAAAATAAATAATATTCATATTAAAAAAAACTAGCACGCTCCACGTGGGTTTATCAATGAATTTATTATGCATAATATTTTTTAATAAACAAAACCCTCTGATAGTTTCTCTAGCTCTGTTTAGGCGTTTATATACTAACGTGCAACTTGTAGAGTGTGACGTGTCAGGCCGTGGATTAGTTTGCCTGAAGAAAGAGTAAGATGAAAAGTTTGTTGTAATTTCATATTCTTGACTTAAAGAAAGCTTTCTTTCTTTCTTTCTGTGGCGAAGTAGTTTAAAGGTCCAGCATGGCACCCACATTTAGGAAAAATTGATCTAGCTGTAGACCTGACTGTAGTCCAAGTCCACGGTTTCATCATTATCCTGCGCCCTCTTCCCGTAGGAAGATTGGCTCCATTTTGCTATATTTCCACAATGCACGACCTAAAACTTAAGCTGGCCATAACAAGCAATATTGCTTTACCTCATCTCAGGCGGCCTGTTATCTCAGTGGTTGGGTGCTCAGTCTACTAATCTGGTGATACCGGGCTCAAGTCCCAGCAGAATTTTTCCTCTGGTACACACCAAAATGGCCCGGGGTCCAGCCAGCCTCTAAAATTGGTACCAGGGAAATCTGGGAAGGTAAAGCGGCCAGGTGTGATACTGACCATATCACACTTTCATGTGCCGATGGTCTTGGAAATGCGACCCTAACACCTTATCCCCAGTAAACCTTAATGGCATAGAAACAGGCATTTTACCTTCACCTTCACCTCAGGATTGAAGTCCAGAACTGGGCTTGGATCAAACACTGAGAAAAGATAATTAACATATAAAAAAGTAAAAGACATTAAACAATTAAAAAAATAACTGTGGTGTCAAAAATACAGCGGTCAGTCTGAAACGAAGACATCACAATAGACAGCAACTCATATCTGATTGCCTGTATTAAGGCACATGATCAAGACCCTATTCTACCTCATTGTGATGCATCTGGTAACAGACAACAATCCAGCTGAAGGATCAAAATTGGAAAGTAAACCATTTCACAAGAAAAATACACATTTCCAAAGACAGATGTTCGGTGCAGATATCACATCCTAGCTGCAAACCAATGACCTTCGAGGAAAAAAAAAGGTAGGAGACGTGCCAGTGAAAGACAGAACCAGAACAAGTTGCATGAAATCTATGGGTGCTGAAAGAAGAATTCGGATGTTCAAATATTGTCAGTCTATTATGCTAGAAAGTATAATTGTATACTAAATTCATTTAATGAAGTAAAATACCTTGTATGCTCGTGAAAAAATCTTGTTAAAAAAATAAGAGAGAGACAATATACTTTCATAGCACATGCAATTGAAAATGTTATAACAACAGGAAAAATAGAATAGAGGGAAGAAGAGCCAGGGGAAGACCAACAGAAATGATACTGGACAGTCTGATGGGATGGTGTGTGAGAGGAGATCACCAGCTGAGCTGATGGCCTGCATGAAGGTTCGGGTACTCTGGAGAAGCATAATATCCAAAGCCATTCGGCATGGCACTTGATGATGATGATGATGCTCGTGATTTATTGAAATGATGGAATAATGAATTTCTCTTGCCAGATCACTCTGATAGTCTTCAGTGGAAAATGAGACTCATTGTCTGACAGCTTTCAGCACGAAATGTGACTCACTTTCATTTTGTCAACAGGTTGTTGGATCCCGAGGAAATATTGAGATAAGTCCACGCAAAGCCATGATGAAAGAGTCCAGTATTATTGGCACATCACTTCTGAGTATCGCAAACGTAAGTTTTCCATTTCTGAAAACAAGTAACATAAAGGTCTGTACGTTTAATGTTTCCTTCATCATGCGTCATCTCCCCTGAGAACGTTGCAAAAGCCCTCAAACTTACTCCATTCTTTGTTTTCACAGCGCACCCTTTCAAGCTGAGTCAGGTACATCTCTTTATATTGTCCAACCATCTATGTCATTGTCGTTCTCTTGTTCTTTTTCCTTAAACTTTTCCCTCAATTATGGTTTTTATTACTGCATTATCAGTAATGTAAGTTTCCTTATTTGGGTCTTGTGAGCATAATCATCTTTATTTTGTACTTCTATGTGCTTTATAAAACAGTGTAAAACCATATAATTTCACCAATTCCATCACAAAAGACAGAACATATTCAAATGTTTTTCAACATATATTTTACGTGTTTCTCATTCACTTGCTAACTAGTTTAATGGCTAAAAATATGATTATGTTTGCTTTTTGTTTACCTTAACTATATATTCATTCACTCAATAAGTGCCATACCAAACAACTTTGGCAATCATAACTCTCATTTATCCTTACCGCGATTAGAAATCTAATGAATTAATTTTCCAGGCTGTTATGACACAGAATAGTTGCATTGACCAAAACATGGAAGTCTTACTGACTTATTATTTGCCAGTTCTGGTGTTATTGTTCTGGTCTTCCTGGAACATTTTTTTCTATGCAACTGGTGTTGTGGTGATGTTGATGTGTGGGCATTGTAACACGGGATGGGGGAAGAACTGTGCTGGCTCTTTTCAGTGGTTCTCAGATTTTTGCATGCAGCACTCTTCTGCTTCCCACACACCTTGAGGTCCCCCCCCCTTGGTTCTGATGCTTCCTGTTTCTCCCTTTTCGTCGATATTTTCCAGTTGTCTGTAGAAGGATTGTCCTGCCTACTCTGAGAATCACTGGCTGTAGGCAAAGACTAACAAAAGAGTCAAGAAATGGGTTTCTCATTGGGCACAAGTATAATCAAAGGGGCCATGGTGAGCCCTACCACACTAGGGATTCTGAAGAAGCTTAAATGCCATATAACTGTGAGCAACATGAAGAGGTTGGACAGCTTCTTAGCCATTTCTACTTTGCTGGCCCAGATAACTAAGCTATCACAGCATCAGTGTTTTCTTTGCCATAGCAAGAGAGAGAAACCCACCTTCCCCACAGATTTCAGGGAAAAAACCCCAAAAACAATCAGTTTTAATTATGCTCATTTTCCACATCTCACGAACAGTCACACATCTCTGCATTCTACATCATCCCAACCCCCCCCCCCCCCCCCCAAATCAGAATCCATAAATCAAAATTTCCCTAAATCTTTCCACAGGAAAAAGAATGGGTAGAGATTAAAGCAGCCGTGCAAGCAGGTCAAAGGGCAGGATGGCTAGTTCCGGTCGTTGCTAAGGAATACAAACTTGAAGATGCGGCTCAAGCACAAGCAGATGTTATAATCAATTCTGGGACTTTTGGAAAGCTGGTGCTCGATACCTTATGAAATGACTAGAAAATGAGGTTCTACTTGGAACTGTTACAAATGTTAATTATTCTGTTATAATTTTAATGACAAGATTAATGAAGTCAGTATCATAGAGGCCATATTTGTGTTCTCTTATAGCAGGGTTTCAGTTTGTGTATTAATTCTTCATCTTGTAATTTTATTTTAAAGTGGTGAGCTGTTCTGAAGTAAAATTTATTTATAAATTCATACTCACATTCTATTCGTTTAGTCATAAGTTGTTGTCATTTCCAGTATTTTCTTTGCTGTGTTAAATTTATGAAAGATAATTACATACAGTCCTCGATTTACGACATCCTGGAGTTACGAGATCCACAGTTAGTAATGTTGGCTTGTTATTTACGAGATCCACAGTTACAAATGTTGGCTTGTTATTTACGAGATCCACAGTTATGAATGTTGGCTTGTTATACTTCTTTTGTATTAAAATAAGTTGAAATTTCACATGGTATTTTTATATAACTTTTTCATTTTATGTTTTTTAACCTTTTGTAACAAACAGTGTAAAAAACAATGAACAGATTTGTTAAGACACTAATGACAGATGGTAGTAATCGTCTTATCTTTCGTTCGCATCGACAGTAGTGTGGTGAAAATAAATAGAAAACAGTGTCACTAGAGAAAGTATTCGACACATCGGATCTGACTTAACGACGTTGTTAGAACAGAACTTCATTGTAATTCCAGGACCATCTACACTCAGTGTCTCCAAAACTTGGGCTATAGCAGCATAGATGGTTTCAGGAAAGGATGAAGCACATGCCCTGATCAGCAACACATCTCTTACTATCTGCATCAGGGTTGACCTCAGAGACAGGGCTGGCTTTGTCTTTGCAGAATACTGCAAGTTGATCTCAACCTGTAAATCAAACAATGACATTTCTGATAAACATTGAGAAGAGAAAAAAAGATTTTAACCGATGTTGAAATATCACAGGAAAATATTGAGAAGTGAACTGCTTAGATACATCGCGGACTACATCTAATGGATGCCACACATATCAGTAGGGCATAAGAAACGAATAAATGAACTTTATAGAAGAGCCGATTGCTAAACTGAATGAATGGTTTTATTTCTGTGCATAAAATTTTGTAGTAAAAATGTATTGTTTACTTTCTTCTTCATCTGTTTGCTGGTGGACATTGAATTAGGCTAAGAGTATAGGGAGGAGAGAAGGAGGCAAGCACTCTTTTTTTTACAACAAAATGACAAGCAATGGGCAGATATTTAGTCACTCAATCAATGCATGTAACCCCTCCCCCAGAGCATAAGCCACAGACTAAGACTTCCCAGTCATTTCTACCCTTGGCTTTGTTCTCCAAGTCACCCTATGTGGGTTCCTCTGCTTTTATATTCCTCATTGTACCCCTTATCAATTTATTCTTTTATACTTCCTTGTTTTTGCTTCACCTGAGGGTTCCATGTCAAAGCTTATCTTTCTTTCCTGTCAGAGCAGAGATTAGCAACCTTGATTATATTTTGGCCAAAATATGGCAAATAACAAGTGAAATTAGTGACAGTATGAAAATCATTTGAATCAAAATGTTACAGTAAAAATGTGATGTTTGAGAAAGGTTAATTAAAACCATGTTCCATCCTCAAGTTTAAGTCACAGCTGTTTAATATGATTTTGATTTTCAAAATATAACGTAGAAACAAGTTTTAGTGCATAACATGAAGATGCCATTGTGCAGTAGAAAGATTTCTGTAACAAATATTTAAGAAAAGATAGCACATAGTACTCAGATTATTAGTCTGGTGATAAATAAAATATGTGGAAATGACAAAAGACAAATTATTCTAAGATAACATTTTAAAAAAAATATTGAGACTGCAGAGTGAAAGGGAATAATTAGCTTAATCACTTAAAAGATGACCATTTCACAGTCTCTTTGGTCCTAATGTATAAACTTTTGTATAAAATAAATCTGGTAAGTAAAGGATTAAAATCTTCAAACAGATTTATCTCCTGGTCAGCCAACATTTGAAAAAGTTTATATTTGTTGAAACACTATAGTGAAACTGACTGATGTCTTAATCAGCGACCCCTAGCTAACATGTTAGCATCAGGGTTGTCAAACCATAGTTGAGATGATAGCGTCAGAGTTGGCAAATCATAGCTGACCATAACTGTTCCACCTCACCATTAGTATCCCTAGTGATAGTCAAAGTTTGACTAACATGGCGGAGGTCACCATAGTCCCTTTGGTAGTGGAGTCTGCTAAAGAAGTATTGCATGGCAGTTGTTTTCTAGCTCCACTCAGAGACTCACAAATGTAATTGCTGTAACCCACTCTAAATTTTACACTGTGCTGAGTCTCAACGTCTTCACTGCATCAGCTGCAAAGAATACCAGCTCACAATTCCAGGGAGATAGAAGAAGAAAAAGAAGAAAAAGGAGAAGTGAAAATGGCTTAGACCAAATGCTCATTAATGCTACAGAGCCTGCAGTTCATGAAATAATTTGCTGGAAAAAGAAGATCAAAATGAAGAAAATGCTATGTAAGTTATGATTACACAGGTGATCTATTTTTTATGTTAAAGAAGGAATTAGAGTATACTGCTTTAATTAAATGTGAGATTAAATCTTTGCTATCACTTTTTGTGCAAAATATAGACAAAATAAGTTAACCTTTTTTTGGACTTCTAATAAAATTCAATGAATATTCAAAAGAGAATATAAAAGTGGATGTAGGACAACCATAAGATTCATTTATAAAAAATAATGAGGTAAAACCTCTGCAAACACATCGGAGTTTCAGAAAGTACGTGGTCCTATACTTGTGGAAGCCATATCAAACCCGTCATTCTGTCAGGTTTAGTAGGAACAGCTTGAGTTCTGTCAGTTTATGATAAGGCCTCTCTTGCACCAGGTTTTCCCCCTTCAACTGTTTGTCTAGTTGTTTAAACAATGTCCTGTCCAGTTTTCCCCATATGCTGTTAGAATTTGGGGGTGGGATGCTGATATTCTATCATTTATCTCCCCTGAAGTGCTACTCCCTACTGCCAACACAGACTGAATATCCTCTATAGTGTGATGCGGTTCACGACAGAGAACTTCTAATGTCTTACCTGGGACTGACATAACAGTGAATTGTTGATTGTCATGCATTAATGATTACCACTTCCCTTGAGTGAGTTTCCCCTCTTCTGTTCTCCCTCCTACTAAAAATAAATCAATGTGTCAGTTATCACAATGTACAAATATTTATTTACGAATGTGACATCTTAATTCCTTGATGCGTGTATTTAGTGATCACACTATACTGACTGGGCCATATGAATATAACTCATACCAACATTACTGCAAACACATAATATACACAGTAAATGTGGCTTACATAGATAGAAAGTTTTTAATGTAGTTCACTTCGACAAAATATTGTTCCAACAAGTAGAATGTTGTGTATATACATCACATCAATAGTTAAATCACCTGACACCGAGAGAATGTTCCGCCTGCAGATCACTCTGACAGAATGTTGAGAATATAGTTCACAATAGAAGAAGTTTATGATAATAGTGCACACTATAATACAGTTATGAATATTATTCATACCAACAGAAAGATGTGAATATAGCTTACATGAACAGAATGATGTGATTATATGTCACATGAAAAACAAAAGTTATGAATATAGCCCACATAAAAACAACGGTGTTTATATAGATCACACTTTCACAAGTTTATGATATCATTGAACTAGGCAAGCTTGTGTGAATGTAGCTTGGAAGGTTAAGTGCTATAAGTACAGTTCAAAGCTGGAGAAAGTTATAACTATAGTTTACAGTACACAAAATTGTAAATATTATGAACACTGGCAGAGGATTCGAATACCTGGTCTATCGTCGCTTGCAGTGTGTTACAAAAGTCTTAGAATAGTAAGAATAGTGAAATGTAAAACCTCCGTTTTAATGCGAAGAGAACTAAATTGATGACAACTGACAAAACAAATAAGGCAGCTGAAATATGTATCAATGAGGAAAAATTGGAAGATGTGGAGAGTTTTGAATATCTTGGATCATTACTAACTCATAATGGAGATACAATGAGGGAAATTAAAAGGGGGACATCTATCGCTCTTCAAAAAGTAAAACAACTAAAAAAGCTGTGGAGAGGAACATACAGAACTACAAAAATAAGATTTTTAAGGGCATGCATCTTTCCTATCGCAACATATACCTGTGAGACCTGGACACTTAACAAAACAGCTGAGAAACACATACATGCTTTTGACTATACATGCTATAAAAGAATTCTTCAAATATCATGGACACACAAAAAACAAATATATCCATACTACAAGAACTTAATAATGAAGAAGGTTGACTAGTGTAACAGAATATTATTCTGTACAGACTGTGTTGTGAGAAACCATGTTGTTCATCTGTTTATGGTAAGCACGGAGAAAGTATCTCTTGTTCCGAGGGAGAACTGAGTCACGTGATTCTGATAGGCGGGATGTATGAACGAGTTTGAGGGAACAGTTTGGGTCAGAATGTTGTAGTCACAGTTTGTGGCGTTTTAATTCTAGAAAGGGATGTAGAGATTCTTTAGTTCATTATGTAAGTTAGATGGACTGTCCTTTTTAGGACAAATTGTTGTAGTTGATGGATTGTTCTTTTTTTTGACAAATGTTGTAGTAGTCATGTAGATTGTGTGTTTGATTTGTCCCCGTTTTGGACAAGGTAGTAATGTCAGACTGAACGTCATGTGTAATTTTGAAGTTGGCATGTTTTGTCAAGGTTGAATGTCTGATTTGGTCCCATGGCGATGTTAGTCGCCCGGACATAATGTTTTTTATGATCATTTGTAATTATTCTCATCAAGTTTACACTCCACATCATTGCAATACACATCGAACAAATGGGATTAATCATTAAACATTTACGGATTTGTATCTGCTGAATCCTGTGGTTATTGGATTCTTGTTAAGTGTCAACTGTTGTGTTGAGTTAGTTGATTACATGTAACTGGTCATGTCGTGTATTAATGTGTAGTTGAGGTTATTGTTATCTGGGTTGTCTGTTGCACGGAGTATACCAATGTAACGTCTGTTGTGTCACTGGGCCTAATGCTCATGTTAAAACGTAATAAGCACAGTACAGAACAGAGTATGTGCAAACACGTGTTTAGTGCTCAGTACTACAAGCAAGTACAGTACACAATACACGAAGAAATAAATCTGTTTTAGTGGTGCCGAATCAGGCCACTTACCACGACCAGTGTGTTTGTTTACACGTTGACCAGTTCATGCAGTTGTGTTTTGTGTATCGTCTGAGATAGACGTAGATTAGGCTGTTAGAAATGTTGTTGTTTAGTGAAATAGATGTAGAATAGAGTGTATTAGGTTGTTCTGATGGCGACAGTAGTCTGCCGGGAACATATATTGTATCGTGGAGATGTCCAGTCTTGTGTCCATGGATTTTGTTGACGCCTTTGTCGTTCTCGTCATATCGCTCATCGACTCATCGTCACCCCGTGCATCATTAAAGTCATTTCAACTGTAAAGTTGCTGCTTCTGTATTACTATTTCCACTGAGAGATAATGAACCTAGGAGCAAGTAAGTCTGTGAAGTGAGTAACAAAACAGACGCAGAACAACGTAGAGTAGTAATGTAAGAAAGAACATTATTCCAGTGGACAATAGTGGAAATTTACACATAGAAGAGCAGAAGATAGAATTACCACCCGAGAATCATGCTTTACTAGTAAAGAGGATTAAACAGAGAAAACTTAGATATTTTGGGCACATTAAACGTCATGAGAATTTAGAGAAGACCATCTTGGAAGGATACATAATGGGAAAAAAGAAAGAGATGTAGGCCAAGGTGAAAATGACTGGAAGACATCGTTGGTGATCTGCAAATAGATGAATTAGCAGCAGGGCATCTTACTTACAACCGAGAGGCATACAGGAGAGCTTTTTAAGGAGGCAAAGTTCCGCAAGGGACATGGAAATGACTGAATGACTGACTGACTGAATGGAGATAGAATGAAGGAAATTAAAAAGAGGACATCTTCAAAAAGTACAATATCTAAAGAAGCTGTGGAAGGGAACAAACAGAACTACAAAAATAATATATTTAATGATATACGTCTTTCCCATCGCAACATACGCTTGTGAGACCGTGACACTTAACAAAACAACTGAGAAAGAAATAAATGCCTTTGAATTTAAATGTTACAAATGACTGAGTGACTGAAACACTGGATAGTTATATTCAAGTCAGGAGATTAGGAGAACGATTAACGAAATCTTCTGAGACTGTTCAGAGACTAGTGATCTTTCTCTTCTTCTGACTAGTGGTAACAGCTTGTCTATTTATACATTTTTTTATGGCTTTCACGGAGACAGAAAAAAGTAAAATAATAAAATTATCATTTATTGACTGACTTTGTGAGCCAGAACAACCCAACTTTTTGTTCAGCGGGTCATAGGTGTTGTTGACGTATGTATGACCTATGAAATCACTTTACTCTTTGGGATCATTCACTTCCGCATATGCTTTGCAAACTAACACAACGACGCAAATAACATCCACCATCCAGAGGCCCACCAAGGCAAAGACAGACGGGCCACGCTGTGGGTGTACAGTTTGCAGACAGCAATAATTTTTAATTGGGATTACCCTATTTCTGCTTTACATGATGTGCAGCCGTTTGTATTTCACGATTTCAGACGGCGCCAATTTATAATTCTCCTTTTTGGCCATCAGTCCTAGCTACTGCTTTTGCTTTGGTTAATGGCAATGTTCCCGGACTGTACTAGCCTTAACTGTACCATTCCACAAATCTTCTTCTTCTTATATCTTATATCCTTCCCGTGCCGTTAAACGTCACATAGCTCTCGCAAAGTAGTTCGCCAATTTTTCCTGTCTTTAGCGAGTCTTTCAACCTCATCAAGGGATTGTATGCCTGCTAATTTGGCCTCTCTTAACAATGTCCTCTTCAGAGTTTCACGCGGTCTGCCTCTTTTTCTTTGGCATGTTGTTTTCCATTTGATAGCTTGTTTTGGGTTTCTCTGATCATTTCTTCTCATCACGTGACCAACATATGTCCATCTCTTTTTCCTGATCACTCATAAGACTGGTTGTTGTTCAGTCATCTGTCTTATCTCTGAATTCGTTTTGAATTCATTCAACTTGATGCCGAGTAGTTTCCTTAGGCATTTGTTTTCATAAGAGTCTAACTTCGTGGCGTTCTACATGCGCAAATTTCTACAAACAGTTTTGTGACCTTATATAAAGACACTCTGAGATTGCTGGCAAATTCGAGCAACGTGCCTGAATCAAATTTTGCCTGAAGATTGGAAAATCTGATACCAAGGCCCTCGAAATGTTTCTTCAGATTTTACCGAACACTGTTTAGGCCATGGTTTCTGAATGGCACGTGAGTTTCAAGGAAGGCCGAATGTGTGTTGAAGATGAGTTTTCAGGGCAACCAATCAGAAAGCGCCAGAAAAACGTAAAAAAAAATTCGTGAATCTATCCTTAGGAGCCGTCGCTGAACATTTGATCATCCCAATCATATGCCTGGAGTTAGTGCATCTCTCTCATATCTCTCGAATTAGTTCATCTCTCTCATGTGTCTGGAATTAGATAATCTCTCTCATATGTCTCGAATTAGTTCATTTCTCTCATATGTCTGAAATTAGTTAATCTTTCTCATATGTCTGGAATTAGTTCATCTCTCTCATTTATCTGAAATTAGTTACTCTCTCTTATGTCTGAAATTAGTTCATTTCTCTCATATGTCTAGAATTAGTTCATCTCTCCTATATGTCTGAAATTCGTTCATCTCTCTCATATATGTGGAATTAGATCATCTCTCTCGTATGTCTGGAATTTATTCATCTTTTTAATATGTCTGGAATTAGATAATCTTTTTCATATTTCTGGAATTAGTTAATATTTTCATGTGTCTGTAATTAGTTCATATTTCTCATATGCCTGGAACTGGTTCATCTCTCTCATATACCGGGAATTAGTTCATCTCTCTCATATGGCTGGAATTAGTTCATCTCTCACACATGTCTGTAGATAGTTAATCTTTTTTCATATGTCTGGAATTAGTTCATATTTTTCGTGTCTCTGGAATTAGTTCAATTCTCTCATATGTCTGCAATTAGTTCATATTTCTCATATACCTGGAATTAGTTCATCTCTCTCATATGCGTGGAATTAGTTCATCTTTTGCATATGCCTGGAATTATTTATGGAGTCCGCCAGGAGAATATCACAGAGAAACTGAACATACATAGATTTGATAGGATCGCTGTGTATATTCCTAGGAAGCCATACTTGCACCCCACTTTTAGGGTAGCTATCTGCGGCCAGAATACTTGCACCCCACTTTTAGGGTAGCTATCTGCGGCCAGAATACTTGCACCCCACTTTTAGGGTAGCTATCTGCGGCCAGAATTTGGTTCTGACCTCTTGGTGGAGAAAGCGGACCCGCAAAATGTCCTCTGCAGTTTGGAAGCCTATTTCGTTTGTGCAATCAGAAGTGTGTGACAGACCGAAGTGATACATGTGTGCTCGCAGCTAGCAGTGTCCCGTGCGTAGTCATGCAATCGTCTTGTTCTTGATGGGCGGGTTGCAGCTTCTGATTGTTTGATTGTGTCGACGACCAGTTTGTGCTGGTTAGTCCATGGATTCTTGCACAGATGCTTATTAAAGTTTTCGCTTTACTGTATGAAACAGAGTGTTGATATTGTGTTTTTCTGCTACCTGATGTGATTAGTCCGTCAGTTTTATCGTTTCTTAAAAGACCAGAGTGTGGTCGGATACACTAAACCACAATCGCCTTTCCTGAGAGAATATGAACAACGGTTATGTTTTGTTTCTTTCTAGGCGTTCTTAGGGTAACATCTGACTTAGTTTGGTAGACTTGCTGTGGGTAAGGAAGACGATGTGACTGCAAGTCTGAGATGTGATGCTAACTAGTCTGACAACTTCTAGGAGTGTTCTAGCTTTGAGTCGAAGGGTAGCAGGAGAAATAAGTTAGGAAAGGGGAGCAGGAGAGATAAGTTAGGAAAGGGGAGCAGGAGAGATAAGTTAGGAAAGGGGAGCAGGAGAGATAAGTTAGGAAAGGGGAGCAGGAGAGATAAGTTAGGAAAGGGGAGCAGGAGAGATAAGTTAGGAAAGGGGAGCAGGAGAGATAAGTTAGGAAAGGGGAGCAGGAGAGATACGTTAGGAAAGGGGAGCAGGAGAGATAAGTTAGGAAAGGGAAGCAGGAGAGATAAGTTAGGAAAGGGGAGCGAAAGTTATGTGGTGTGTTTTGTATTCTGTTCGTATGAGTGTATGTATGTCTGTGTTTATGTAAGTGAGAAGGTCAGGCCGAGATTTTGTGTCCCTGTAAGTTGGAGTGAGTTATTTTTAAAACTACACAGATTCGATAAAGGCGTCGCGCTTAACTAGACGTGGTTGTTTCATGGTAGGTTGTGGAAAATCGTTTTGTGTTGACCCAAGGTCAGACTAGACAGACCTGTTAGGATTTTTAATCTTATATCTTATATCTTATATCCTTCCCGTGCCGTTAGACGTCACATAGGGCTCGCAAAGTAGTTCGCCAATTTTTCCTGTCTTCGGCGAGTCTTTCAACCTCATCAAAGGATGTTATGCCTGTTAATTTGGCCTCTCTTAATAATGTCCTCTTTAGAGTTTCACGCGGTCTGCCTCTTTTTCTTCGGCCTGTTGTGTTCCACTTGATAGCTTGTTTTGGGATTTTTAATAGACAGCTCATAATTTTGTGGAAAGAATGATGTTTCGGATAGATCAGTGATGCTTTGGCTAGATATAATGATTTTTCTAGGGCTAACTAATAGATTTCTGATAATTTTATTTTTGTCATAGGACAGACTATAGAGAACTGGTGCAGACGAACTAATAAAAATATATAGAATCAGTCAGATAAATTACTAGCAATATTCAACAGAAACAGTGAGCCAAACAAAATAACCTAAATGAAGCTCTCGTCTTAACCGGCTCCATTACTTTCTAACTAATCATACAGACGCATTTAAATAACTTTGTAGTTTTGTTTATTTGAGAGTCAGTGAGTCATTTGCAGCATCTCTCCTGTAGGCCTCTAGGTTGTAAGCATGATGTATTACTGCTGATGCATCCACACGCAGATCATCAACTATATCTTGCTACTATCTTCGCCTTGGTCTTCCTCTCTTTCTTTCTCCCATTATGTACCACATCAAGACTGTCTTCTCTAAATTCTCATGACATTAAAAATGTCCAAAATATCTAAGTTTTTTTTTCTGTTTAATCTTCTTCACTAGCCAACCTTCTTCAATATTAAGCTCTAGTAGTATGGATATATATGTTCTTTTTTCTGTCTATGATATTTACTGTAGTAAAATTGGTTCAAATAATAAATGTAGATAGAGGTGTATGGTGCAGTTTTACAAACTGTCATTTTGTTTGTCAGTGCGTTCACAGTGCCTAGATACCCAGCCACACTTTCCCATACTGTCTCCAGGTTGGAGTTGCCCCTGTCCAGATCGCCGTAGCTAACG
This sequence comes from Achatina immaculata, assembly GCA_009760885.1. Classification (NCBI taxonomy): domain Eukaryota; kingdom Metazoa; phylum Mollusca; class Gastropoda; order Stylommatophora; family Achatinidae; genus Lissachatina; species Lissachatina immaculata. The sequence continues at coordinate 18,333,460 of CM019714.1, forward strand.
GTCAAAGGGTCATCGGAACAGCTGGCAGCCAAAAAGGTTTGGAACTGGTAAAACAACTGGGAGCAGACTTGGTGTTCAACCACAAGGAAGAAGGATATATGGATGAGATCCTCGTTAGTAAGACCTTCTGTCTAGAAACCTGAGTTATATATTTTAGGCGTCAAAAACGTTAGTAATTTTTTTCCAACTTTATGTTACGTACAAGTACTCACTGAGGCATTACATATCAAGCCAGTGCTTATCCTGTTAGTGGGAAAAGAAAGAGAGGAAGACCAAGGCGAAGATCGCCTCAAGACATTGTTGATAATCTGCAAATGGACACCTCAGTAGCAGGGCATCTTGCTTACAACCGAGAGGCCTACAGGAGAGCTGCTAGGGAAGCGAAGTTGGGCAAGGGACATGCTAATGATTGCTGCTGCTTGTCCTTTCTCTATATTCACGTAACTTTCAATGTTGAAGCAACAAATAAATATCTTGACGGGACTCTGATTTCCTTTATCAAGTGGGATTTAACATTATTTTAATTTCCTCCCTCTACTATTTGCGTGGGCGACCTCCCCCTTTGTTTCCTACAATTTTTACCCTGTATTTGTTGTCTGGTTTAATGTCCAGTAGTAGTAGGGTAACGTGACCAAGTCATTTGTTTTGTTCGCCCTCTTTTTTCAATTCCTTTCCCTGGTGGTGCTCTTTCTTGTCTCTTCTTACATTTAAAATTCTCCTAAACATCTGGCCCTGATTATATTTTTTCTTGGAGTTTTTTAGCGTCCAGTTATGGACATTGTTAGCACAGAGTTTCGAGGAAGATTGTGTTATGCAGTGCTCTTTCTCTTTCAGCTGTGATGTACTACTCAGTAATGATTTCACTTGTCCAAAGGTTTGATGTGCTCTATTGCGCCTGTTGTCTATTTCTCCAAAAGGATAGTGCTGAACTATTTAGATGTTTGAAATGCTTCACATGTTTCGAAGCTGACATTCCTGGAATATTTTCATTGGGATTTCTTCTCTGGCAATGTTCATGATGTGCAGTTTATAGTCACTGCTTTAACTGATAAGACTCTGAAGATGATAAAAACTATCAAAGTAGAGGGATAGGTTCTCTTTAACTGCTGTTTATAGTCACTACTGTAACTGATAAAACTCTGAAGATGATAAAACATATCAAAGTAAAGGGATACGTTCTCTCGAACTGCTGCTTTAGACCTTAACTAAAGTAAACACTTGACTTTCTTTTCAGCTGTTACCTTTCCCGATCATCAGCTGGACCAACAAATTAAATAAACTTAATAATTTCTAAACGTATATAATTATCACATAGAAACTCTAAAGGCACAGCTTTTAAATTCTCTTTGCAACTGTGTTCTTCTGTTCGCACTTATTTAGTTACTGAAATATACAAAATGCACATTGACTATTAAACGAAACTTTACTTCCAGAAATTTATTTTTCTTCATTAGATTTTGTTTGGTCTGTGGTTGATCTATTCTTCCTAAAACCTGCTTCATAGTCTCCCAGTATGTTCTGTTTGAAAGTATAATTATTTTATTTATATTTTATCTATACAAATATTTTATCTAAGTCAAAGAACAGAAAAGTACTGGAAATATGGAAAAGAAGTACATACTATCTTCATTAACTTCAAGAAAGCCTATGAATTATGCAATATTAATTATGGAAAATTATGAAAGAATTTGAGATACCTAAAAAATTAATCATTCTGACCAGAATATGTTTGGAGGATACACAAAATATAGTAATAGATAAAATATGAGTTAGAATCCTTCTCTATAAGAACTGGTTTAAAACAAAGTGATACATTATCTCCATTACTATTCAACCCAGTACTAGAAAAGGTAAACAGAAAAGTGAAAGAAGAAAGCAGTACAGAAGAACAAGCTAAAGTACTAGGATATGCTGATGACATCCACCTGGTGGGGGAAACTATACAAGAAGTCATCAATACCTGCATACACCTGAGAGATGTAGCATTAAAAGTGGGCTTGACCATTAACCAAGATAAGACAGAGTATATGAAGATATCAAGAGACCAGAGGCAGAATGATCCAGATTATATAAAAGTTGAAGAGATGATTATTAGGAAAGCAGAAGCATACACATATCTAGGCTCAACCTTCAACATAAGCAACACAGTAAGCGATTAAATTAAAATCAGAGTACAGATAGGGAATAAAATATACTTTGCCTTGCAACACCTGTTAAAATCCAAAACCCTATCCCAAAACACCAAAATAGCAATCTACAAAACTATAATAAGACCAGTCGTCATGTATGGATCAGAAACATGGAGTACGACAAAGAAATATGAACAACAATTGCAGATCTTTGTGAACAAGATCCTGAGAAGAATTGTTGGGCCGATAAAGGAATACCAACAGTTGAGAATGGAGAGTTAGAACGAACACTGAACTGAACAGCTTATTTAAATCCCACCTAATTATAAATGTCATGAAACTGAACAGACTACGCTGGCTGGGGCATGTAGAAAGAATGGAAGAGAACAGACAAAGGAAAATGACGTATGCATAATAGATGAGGGAAACAAGACCAAGGGCTAACCAAGACAAAGATGGAAAGACAACTTAGAGAAGGATATAAAAGAAACTGGTGTCACCAATTGGAGAAGTAAGATTAGGAATAGACAGGAACGGAGGCGAACTTTATCTACAGCAATGAGCATTAATGTCTCGGAAAGCTGAAGAAGAAGAAGAAGAAGAAGAAGATTTTGTTTGATCTGAAAGTTTATGAAAACTCTGTTAACGTATATGCTGAATATCACTACATTTAATACACCTTTATCAACAGAAAGCAACAGGAGGCAAAGGAGTGGACGTCATTCTGGAAATGTTAGCAAATGTCAACCTGGATAAAGATCTGGATATTCTTAACTATCGAGGCCGTGTCGTGGTGAGTATGCTCGAAGCCGTATAGCTTTTTGTTACTGCTGTGTTACTGTTTTGAATATGATTGGGGGGGGGACTAGTTGGCACTAATGAATATCATCTTGGCTAGTTTTTCTGAATGCTGAGTATTCCTGGATTAGCTACCCAGTGTCTCCAGCTTCACTTCCACTCCACAGATTCTTACTAACCAATGTTTAGGCACAAACATGCATGGGAAGCCAAGCCACTCCAGCCTGACACATTGGTATGCTGTTTATTTGATGGACTTAATGGCAATGGACATGGTAGCGAAATGATGAACTGCCGGCAGACTGCCCTGCCACATGGCAAGTCCATGCGTACCCACCAAAACTCTAATACAATAACAAGACACCCATCTTCTTTTCAACAGTAGCATCACAAAAAGTCCATCCGCTCTGGTCCCCCTTCAAACGTAGACTGACTGCTCACACACAGTCTCTCCCACAATTCTCTGTCACGGGTTTCTTAGCCCACGTGACGATCTAGAAGGATCTCGACCGACCCCTACCCCGGAAGTTCAAATCATAACAATTGCCCTTTCTGTTAAAACAACAGTTACCTCCCGTATACTGCTATGCGTTGTCCAAGTGGTTAATTTCTGTCCGCCCTCCTTAATATATGTTAGTCTTAATTATATAATGTTTCTAAAATAACACTGACATTGCAGTATCACGCGTTTATTAACTCTTTTTCTCCTGCATTATTTTCCATGTTATGGTTGAATAAATTTTGTTGGAAATTTTTTTTTATGGACAGAAACTGGAGTGAAGTTAGCTCTGTAATTTAAAAACACTGGTTAGAAATACGCTGTTCCTCATTTTACATAGACTATGTCTAAATATTGCAGTGAACATTGACTGGCCTTATGTGTCAAGATCTACCAACACTGCTAGTGTAGTTTTTTGAGAGTCAAAGAGTTAAGCATCTTGAACATGGTTTTTTTATGAACAAAATAAATGACACTTTTATCATCAATGATTCTCAACACAGACAAGTCACAAAACAAGTGACTCTTTTATCATAAATGATTCTCAGCACAGACAAGTCACAAAACAAGTGACTCTTTTATCATAAATGATTCTCACCACAGACAAGTCACAAAACAAAGATGTTGCTGTCAATGTATCCGAATGGATCTGCGAGCAAAATGTTCTTAGAAATTGGTCTCGTGAAGAAGAAGAAGAAGAAGAAGAAGAAGATGATGATGATGATGATGATGATGGTGATGGTGGTGGTGATGATGATGATGATGATAATGATGATGATGATGATGATGATACATAAGAATCGCACGTAACTGCGACAGAGTTAATACTGCTAACCTGAAAACCTGGAGCAGATAATAGAGAGAGCTTCTCAGCTGGGTCCACCACCATAAGCAGTTCGGCAAGCACTTCTCAGTTAGCCAGATTCAGCCTGTTACTGGGAGCACCATCTGAAGGTGGGACGGGTCTTGATCAGTTGTGGTTGCCTGGCCTTTATAACCGTGCTGGTACAGTAACACATTGATCTCTGTCTCCACAAAACAAAAGATAAAATAACTACAATTTTATCTGACGACAGAAAAAAAATCTGAAATTCAGAGGAATGTCCCACTAGGTAGCTGTCACGAAAAACACTGTTTCAAATGCATCAAAAAGACAGAGACTATGGTTATATCTAAGAAACAGAATCGACCAATATGCAGTATAAAATTAAACGGAACTGTTCTAAAGCAGGTGCAGAAATTCAAATACCTTGGAGCAGTAATAACTTCAGATGGGAAATGCAGAACACAAGTTAGGAACAGAATAGGCAAAGCAAAAACTTAATTTCAGAGAATGAGAAACATATTATGGAACACATCCTTATCAATGAATGTTAGAAAACGAGTCCTAAAATGCTATATTGAGCCTATCTTGTTATATGGAAGTGAATCATGGACAATAGGCAAGTCTGCACAAAAATCATTGGAAGCAGCAGAAATGTGGTTTATTAGATGAATGTTGCGAATCCCCTGGACAGCAAAAATAACTAATGAAGAATGTATGAGAAGAGCTGGAGAGACAAAAAACCTTGTCAAAAAGATAAGAGAGAGACAATGTACTTTCATAGGACACGCAATGAGAAGAGGGGGCATTGAAAATATTATAACAACAGAAAAAATTAAAGGAAGAAGATCAAGAGGAAGACCAAGAGAACTGATACTAGACAGTCTGACGGGATGGTGTGAGAGGAGATCACCAACTGAGCTGATGGCCTGCATGAAGGATCGTGTACTCTGGAGAAGCATAATAGCCAACGCCAGTCTGCACGGCACCTGATAATGATGATGATAATGATGTAGCGCTCTGGGTTAGACTTCGCCCCGTGTTTTGGAGGCTGCTGCGAGGGTTTTTTTCTCTTGAATTCTCCAGCAATAAATGCCCCTGGCCTCTAGGTAGTGGGGCAGAACTTCCATTTAGATTCCCTTAATAGCTGGAAAATGCGAAAATAGTAGGACAGGAGGCCGGTTTCCTGGCAAATACTAGGAACTTTACTACAGAAACTGGCCCAGGCCTTGGTGCGTCTATGCTGCCCGCTATATCCCTTCTTAGGTGGTAGGTGGAACGTGGGGTCTAGCAGATAATGCTCAAAAGGGCGTTGGTTACTTTGTGCTGTCTGTGGAACTGGTTTGTCTTCTCTATTCACTTGACAAGACTCCTTTCTGTTTCCAGGAATGCCACTGAGAGACAGAATAGTCTCTGTCCGCTATGGCTTGCCAAACCTGATGCAGGCAGATGTGGTTCACTGACCACTATCTCATTTAGCTTGGGTACCGAATCTTCGCTACAACAAACAAAACAATGTACATCGAATCTAGTAACAAAACAGTGGGAATTCCATTCTCTAATTGCTTGTAGTCAAACGCTGTGGAGGGCATCCGTTGCTAAGATTTGTAAAGAATAATTTGCTTTAAATCTTAGGTGGTCGGCTCCAGAGGGACGGTAGAGATTACCCCGTGGAAGACGATGGAAAAAGAATCTAAAGTTATCGGCCTTGCTCTTAGTTATGTAGAAAATGTAAGTATTGCTGGCTGCGGGAAAATGTGTAACATGTAAGGCATACATACGTGAGACCAATTAGACATACTGAAATGTTCATGGATGGATGGATGGATGGATGGATGGATGGATGGATGGATGGTGTTTTTAGGTCAGTAGTTGATTCAATGGTGGAGTGATTAGTGCATTAGCCTATTGATAAAAAGTTTCTTGGTTCGATTTCACACTTGAATAAAGAGGGGATTTTAGGATCGACCAGCACCGGGATCAACCCAGCCTAAAAAAATGGGGTATCTGAGGTTACCGTGAGAGAACACAGGCAGCGATAACAGATGCTGACATCCCTATCTCAGATGCTGAGAAGTGGTCTTAAAATCTGAAGGCACTAACACTTCACATACCCACGGCATGCAAGTGCTGCGAAATATACATTGTGATTGAATATGCAGGTTTGTAAGTAGGAAGAAATGTACGAGGGTCATACCGAAAGTCGCGAGCAATTTTTTTTTAAATCAGAATTTATAGATAGAGAAAATATAAATGTATCACCTTAAACTGCATCCTTTTCTTCACTTTTCAAAATAATCTCCATTTCGCTGCACACATTTTTCCCATCGCTCTGCAAGTTTGAAAATACCCTCATGGTAGAATTCCGTTCCAGCTGACCGAAGGCACAAACGCACTGCTTTCTGGACGTTCTCTCCTATGTCGTAGTGATGGCCTCGCATTTGTTCTTAAACTGGTACTCATGCGCCACTCTCATAGTTTGAAAGTTAAGAACATACTGTTTTGCCAACTCCGTCTCCTCCAGACCGAGCCTGATACACGTGAACTTTAGGAGAAACCCCCATTGGTGGTCTACAGACGGGACAAGAACCTCAGGGACCTTTTAGATCGAAGTTGCCTTAAGACATATTACACTTTTTATGGTACCAGACGTTGCGGATGCCGTAGATGCAACACTTGCCCATTTGTTGTCGAGGCTAGCCAGATCACCTTCCCTAAGTCCACGTTATCATTTCAGGAGGGCTTCACCTGCACTTCACGAAATGTTATTTATGCTATTATGTGCGAATGTTGTGATATGAAGTATATAGGGGAGACCGGTTTACGCTTAAGATACTGTTTTCGCCAGCATCTTAACGACATTTCTAAGAAGGCTTGGACACCTGTGGCTAAACATTTTTGCCTTAGCAACCACAGGGGAAAACAAGACATTTCTGTTAGTGCGATCCGCTCTTGTTCTGCTGATGTACGATCTCAGAGGGTCCTATAACAGTGCCTTATTTTCCAGGCTGGCTGTCTCCACCCAGCTGGAATTAACAATGTCTTCAGTTTCCTTTAACTTCTTTAGTTTTCCACTTTTTCTGTGATTTTTACTCTGATTTCTTGTTTCTTTCTCCTAGCTTCTCTCCCCCTCCTTACAGCCACCTTCTCTTCTTCTCTGGCGGCCTATAGGTGTTTTTCCCCTCCGGGCCTTGTCCTAATCACCAGTTTCATATTATCTCCCTGCTTCCCTGCCTCTCCCAACAACACCCCCCCCCCCTTTTCTTGACACCTGTTTCTCTAGCGGGTTACAGGTGTCTATTGCCATTCCCTCTTTTTCTCCCCCCCCCCCCAACCTGTTTTCTCCCCATCGTCTTTCCGATTGGCTTCATCTGCTTTCCTCTGTGGTTTCTATGCCTCGTCTGATCTGAGGGACACGCATTCTTGTGTTCCTACTCTATGGAGGATGCCACTCAGATAAGTTTTTCGTTTAGTTATATGTTTTGTCTTGTTTTGTGTATGTAATCCTCAAAAAAGGCTCACACAGAAATACGGATGTTGTGTGTTTTTCATTGTTACACTTTCATCTTACTCTCATATTTTCTATTCGTTTTTTCTCACTTACTCTCTCCTTATGCAGCCTTATAAAACTGCACCATACACCTCTATCTACCATTATTATTTGAACCAATTTTACTGCAGTCGCTATTCATTTTTATGTGTCCTATTCCAAGATTTACAGCGATTTCAGATACTGTGACACGTCTGTCTTGTATAATGATATCGTTGACCCTTTCCGCGTTGCGTTCAATGGAAGCAGTTCGAGAGCGACTGCTGCGAGACATATCTTGGATGGTCGTGTTTCCATTTTTGAAATGTTTCACCCACCTCATATCACTGCTAGCACTCCATAAGCAAGTTGAAGTCTTTGGTGAATTTCAGCAGCGGGGATTTCCTCAATAACAGCACATTGACGAAACGGAACTTCAGCACCCGCCATTTTGTTTCTGCTCCCCGTGGTCACGTGGCACATGATGGTAACAAACACATGAAGTGCAAAGGATGCAGTTTAAGGTGATTTTCTAAATCTATAAATTCTGATTTTTTAAAAACTGCTCATGACTGTCGGTATGACCCTCGTAGATAAGAAAGCAGACATGCAGGTAAGTGTCACATTGTCTCATTCAGAAATGTGACTGAGATCGAAACCAAGAATCACTACTAGATCAAATACTGATACTATAGTTCTCACGCTCAAAAGGTACCTAGCATTTACTACATTGAGTTCTCCTTTCTGCATTCACATACACAGGAGAAGGAGTGGAGACAAATAGCAGCTGGGGTCGGCGCTGGGGCCAAGGCAGGTTGGCTAAACCCCATCGTTGGTAAGGAATATAAACTGGAGGATGCGGCCCTAGCTCAGATTGATATCCTCAACAACGACGGCTCGTACGGGAAACTGGTTATAGACATGACCAAGTGAATTCTCTTCCTGTAATTGCTTTTGTGTGTGTTGAAACCTTTCATTTAATTATTACAGCGGAGTTTCTATATTTAATTATTACAGTGCATTTTCTACATTTAATTATTACAGTGCATTTTCTACATTTAATTATCACAGTGCATTTTCTACATTTAATTATTACAGTCCATTTTCTACATTTAATTATTACAGCGGAGTTTCTACATTTAATTATTACAGTGCATTTTCTACATTTAATTATTACAGTAGAGTTTCTACATTTAATTGAATTAAAACCGTTGTTCATTAAAGGCTTTACGAAATGTTAAAGCTGTTTAAAATAGTAGGAACAGTCTTATTAATTAACGAGCACACAGTTGTAACATTTTGGTTTGCACGTTAACATTACCAAAACGTACAGGACTAAGAAGTAGGCAACGAAAATAAAATATAAATTCAATAATATACTTGTACAGCAAAAATAAAAATAAAAAATAGAAAAAAAGGAGCTCTTAGCTGTAACAATTTGTTGGTAGAAATGCAGGTGAAGCCACTGACAGCAATTATTGAGGAAAGACGCTGGCGATGGTTGGGACATGTGCTCCGAATGACTGACAACTCACTACTAAAAACAGCACTAAGATGGACACCACAGGGGAGCAGAAGTAAGGGTAGACCAAAAGAGACATGGAGAACAACAACAGAGAGGATGTTGAGCAATAGCCTAGGAAAAGGTTGGTGGAATATATACATGTGGTTGGGGTAGAGAGCTTGTAAGAATCTGGTGCCGCTCTAACCAAAGAGGCAAGGCTGTCTTTCTGATGACAGAGGTCGTCTCGCGTCTGAAAACTGCTACATTCAGGAATATGGATCTCTGCAGACAGATGGTTTGAACTCGAAAATCAGCTACAGATAAACTTATCATTCCTTTTCTCTACAATCGTATTCCCTCTCTGCTAACTTCCGCTCTTTCTTCACCTACAACTTACATTTCATAACTCCTAACAGCACTAGATGACAAACAACCCTCTACCGCAACCACATTCATCTATTCCACTCGCCCTTTTCTTGGATAGGTTGCTATTGTGTCCTCTCTCATTCTCTCTCTCTCTCTCTCTCTCCTGTGCACGTTTTTGCACTCTTTTAACTATCAACCCATCTCACATCCCAAGTTTCTATTCAAACAATCTACCATGCGCACTCCCAGAGTCTTACAAGCCACAGCTAAGCGCTCAGTTCTTTAAAGATTTGTGTTCCATTTTTATTTGTTGAACAAGAGTATACTGATATGAATTTACATTTTATCTCTTCTTTCCCTATTTCTTTATATTGTATATCTTGTACGATTAAGATACAGATCAAAAGATTACGCTGTGTGCTCGTTAATTAATAAATCTGTTCCAACTTTTATTTTAACACTTTGTTATCACAGCTTTATTCCAGTGGCTTCGTGTATATTTATATATTTAGTTTTATATATGCAGGATGTCCCTATGTGACGTTTAACGGCACGGGAAGGATATAAGATAAGATATAAGATATATGCAGGAACCTTCCTACTGTAGAGAGCGGAACAGAAACACAACTCTTTCAAATCATCAGAGGAATTACATGATCCCTGGAGGTCTTGTGTTAGTTTAAAATTACTATTACTATTATTATATTGTTATTATTATTATTTTGTCCCGTTCTGAAATTGAACCGACGATCTTCTATTTGACACTGCACTTTGAAGTGCATCTTAGCCATTCAGCTAAGTAGGATAAGTATTTGATATATCAACAAACTTATACCCAAACTAATCATGTGTTACTAAAGTTACTTTAGTTCTAATATAACAAGTTACTTTTTAAAATCTAATTAAGTGTGTCTTTAAACCAAAATGTTTTTATCTTTTTGTTATCAAAATAACAGTAACAACAACAATAACAAAATTTTAAAAAAATTGTGGTGGACCGTGAAAGTAGGTACCTGATGTGACATCTCGAGAAAACCTACTCTGGACAAGCACAAGCAACATGTGCAGGAGCTAAATACCCTGTAACAAGACGAACAAAACCCAGATTCAATTCTTCTTAAAACGGTAGCGACAAATGGCACTAACAGATCTGACACATCAAACAATTCAAGAACGTAACCATCAATTCAACAACAGAACAACACGCGACATTTGGTTCAATGCAACAGTCAAGTCATCTACCTTCAATTTCCGTGAACAAATTTAATATGAGGAAATCTATGAGAATGGAAGAGAAAATATGGTCAGTGACATAACAATGAACAACAAGAAATGGAAGAACAAATCATTCCCGTTACAAACGAAATTCGCCGTTGGAACAAAAGCAAAAGCTGACCAGAGAATCAAACATTCCATACTACAGACCTCGTCCAGGAAAACATAATTTATCTTAAATAACTCGCTGTTGGCGAGATCTTCAGCTGCCGTGCGTGGAGCGGTGCTCCTCCCGGCCAATGAAGAAATTTGCAAATGAGGTTGCCGCGCAGCATCACTGCGGAAAAGGTGGTAGAAAGGATAAAGCGAAGCAAACAGTCAAATCACGGCACCTCTGGTCTGGAGGTCGGCCACGTCCTGAGTGCAGTCATATCGGGTGAAATGCATGAACCGGCTTGTCCCAGAGGTTAAGACACTGCTGGCTTGACTCTTCAAATGCCGCGCGTGGAGTGAAGCTCCTCCCGGTCAAGGAAGAAAATGCAGAAAAGGAATAAAGGCTGCTGTGTGGTACTGATGTGAAAAGGTGGTGGAAAAGATAAAGTGAAATTTAATCGGTATGTCCAGTAGTATCGCTGCGAGAGCTATACATACCACGGCGCCTGTGCTCTAGAGGCCGGCCCCATCCGAAATACACCTACACTGGTGAAATATGCCTGAACCGGCACACACCAGGGGTGGAACTTGATGGCTAGACATGTCATGCCACCTCTGCTCTAGAGGTCGGTCACGCCCGATATACACCCATACTGGTGAATTATGCCTAAACCAGCTCACACCAGGGGTGAATCTTGAAGGCTATGCATGTCACAGTACCTCTGCTCTAGAGGTCAGTCAAGTCCCAAACACGCCCATACTGGGATAATATGCCTAAACCGGCTCAACCCAGGGGTGGAAGTCACTGGTGGCGAGGATTCGTCCTCCTGGACAAAAGCTCCATCCTGGTCACAACTAGGAAGGGTAGCGGCCACGACCGCAAAATGCTGAAGTCGGAGACACTGGACTAGGGAAGTCTAGATAGGCAACCACCTCTCACCCGGCGGGGATGTTTGCGTATCCTAATCACGCTGAGGTTTTCCGGTGAGAAAGTCCAACCCTGGACTGGATGGCAACCACCTCTCACCGGGCGGTGATACACGGGTATCTCAAAACACGTCGAGGTTTTCCGGTGAGAAAGTCCAACTCTGGCCTGGGTGGGCTACCGCCTCTCACCCAGCGGGGATGCACTGATATCCTAAACACGTCGAGGTCTTCCGGTGAGATCACAAGGACAACCGCCAAGTATCACAAGGACAACCGCCAAGTATCATAAAGACAACAGTCAAATATAACAAGAACAACAGCCAACTATCAAAAAGACAACAGCCAAGTATCACAATGACAACAGCCAAGTATCACAAGGACAACCACTAAGTATCACTGCACGTTACCTACAAAAGTCAACTCAGAATAAAACAACAGCTAATACATCCTCATTGGACGAGCTCAGACACACCACTCAATTCTTTCGTGACCATAAACATTCCCTAATAAGCCAGCCAATCGTAGCACTGGCTATCCAAGTCAGGTGATAGAAAGTTCTAATATGTTCTAGAAAGAAAGGGGGAGATACTTATTTTCTCCTAGAGCAATAAATGCTCAGAATTATCATTCTTATCTCTTCTATAATGTAAGAAGAGAGGCCGATCAGGGCCAAGATGGCAATAAGACACAGTTGACCTGCGAGTGGATGCATCAGCAGCAGGGCATCTTGCTTACAACTGAGAGGCCTATAGGAGAGATGTTAGATAGGCAAAGTTTTGAAAAATACATGCAAATGAATGAATGAATGAATAGGCAAACAGAGACTAGTGAATTGGTTTTATTTGTCTGAGTTGGATTAAGCTGATGGATTTGTGTTTGTGTGTAACACACAATAATTAGTGTATAAGTATACAACTATACACGAAACACTGCAGTAAAGCTGTGATACCAGAATGTATAATCTAGGAAAAAGTAGGAGCAGCTTTATTACTTAACGATTACAAAGTTGTGACGTTTGGAATGAGCCTTAATCATACAAAAACATACAGGACGAAGAAATATAGAGAGGAGATAAAGTATAGATTCACATGAATACTATAAAAAAGAAAAAAATATATACATTGTGTTTGTGTGTAGGTTGTTGACTTACTTTTTTTAAGAAGGTATATGGTTACGTGACTTTTAAAACATTACACTCTGGTCACTTCTGTTCTAAACTATAACACTTGGTCACTGCTGTTGTAAACTATTACACTTGGTCACTGCTGTTGTAAACTATTACACCTTGGTCACTGTTGTTGTAAACTATTACACCTTGGTCACTGCTGTTGTGAACTATTACATCTTGGTCACTAATGTAAAATATTACACCTTGGTCACTGCTGTTGTAAACTATTACACCTTGGTCACTGCTGTTGAAAATTATTACACCCTGGTCACTTCTGTTGTAAACTATTACATCTTGGTCACTGCTGTTGTAAACTATTACACCTTGGTCACTGCTGTTGTAAACTATTACACCTTGGTCACTTCTGTTGTAAACTATTACACCTTGGTCATTTCTGTTGTAAACAACTGTGTGCTGGTTGCTGATTTTCTCGGCCTGGGTCTGTTTGGCTGAAAACGATGCGGAGTGACAGACCAGGTTCCATGCTCTCTTATTCTGAGAAAATTGAATAAGTCCGACGCAAGAAACAGTTCAGTCGGTGTTCTGTGGTCTGTGATCTGTGTCCTTTGGTCTGTGTTCTGCAACAAGAATACCATCAACTCATCCATTAGCTCTTTTGTATCTATGACAATAAATTTCTACTTCCTTACACCTTCTTATTCAACTTTTTGTGTCATCATGTTTAATAAATGTTAAATCCAGGGGGAATGTCTTTGAAGTAGTTTGTTGCAAGGACCCTTTAAATCCATTTACTCTCGCATTTTTGGACCTTGCAGAATTCCTAAAATACAGGCCGTGTCCCTGTTCTATAACTTCTTGGTAGAACTGAAAGAACGTTACTGTAGTAAGGGGAAAGAACTTTCTCTTCAGCTTAAGACAATCAGGAAAGACAGTCATGAGAGAAGATGTTCAGCAAGTTCTACAAACAGTTAACGTCTGTCTGACTCCGGGCTTCCAACGTGTTTCAGGGGAGATAACCGACTGGCTTGCCTTGCATACACACGTTTTTCTAAAGAATTTAAACTTGTTTCAATACAAAGAGAACTGTAATGTATATTATAATTACTCATTCTTATCTATTTTTTTCTTTTGCTAATTGCAAGCAAAGTCTACAGCTAGATACTAACACTGTGACAAGAAGATCTGCAGTACGAACATACAAAATATGAACTCATTATCTTCAGTCATTCGCACCGCACGAGCTTCCAAGAAAACGCATACCTGTAGGTTCTGGAGCATTTCAACATGGACGAGAGAATTCAACATCCATTTCAGCGATTGTCTCAGGAAATCTGGCAGTGAAATTTATGAAATGTTACAATCAGCGCTGTTTGTGAGTCCTGCCTAAGTCGGCAGAAGACATGTGAGTGGTTTACTCTTTTAAAACGTGGACGCTGGTCACTTCTGTTCTAAACTATAACACTTGGTCACTGCTGTTGTAAACTATTACACTTGGTCACTGCTGTTGTAAACTATTACACCTTGGTCACTGTTGTTGTAAACTATTACCTTGGTCACTGCTGTTGTGAACTATTACATCTTGGTCACTAATGTAAAATATTACACCTTGGTCACTGCTGTTGTAAACTATTACACCTTGGTCACTGCTGTTGTAAACTATTACACCCTGGTCACTTCTGTTGTAAACTATTACATCTTGGTCACTGCTGTTGTAAACTATTACACCTTGGTCACTGCTGTTGTAAACTATTACACCTTGGTCACTTCTGTTGTAAACTATTACACCTTGGTCACTTCTGTTGTAAACAACTGTGTGCTGGTTGCTGATTTTCTCGGCCTGGGTCTGTTTGGCTGAAAACGATGCGGAGTGACAGACCAGGTTCCATGCTCTCTTATTCTGAGAAAATTGAATAAGTCCGACGCAAGAAACAGTTCAGTCGGTGTTCTGTGGTCTGTGATCTGTGTCCTTTGGTCTGTGTTCTGCAACAAGAATACCATCAACTCATCCATTAGCTCTTTTGTATCTATGACAATAAATTTCTACTTCCTTACACCTTCTTATTCAACTTTTTGTGTCATCATGTTTAATAAATGTTAAATCCAGGGGGAATGTCTTTGAAGTAGTTTGTTGCAAGGACCCTTTAAATCCATTTACTCTCGCATTTTTGGACCTTGCAGAATTCCTAAAATACAGGCCGTGTCCCTGTTCTATAACTTCTTGGTAGAACTGAAAGAACGTTACTGTAGTAAGGGGAAAGAACTTTCTCTTCAGCTTAAGACAATCAGGAAAGACAGTCATGAGAGAAGATGTTCAGCAAGTTCTACAAACAGTTAACGTCTGTCTGACTCCGGGCTTCCAACGTGTTTCAGGGGAGATAACCGACTGGCTTGCCTTGCATACACACGTTTTTCTAAAGAATTTAAACTTGTTTCAATACAAAGAGAACTGTAATGTATATTATAATTACTCATTCTTATCTATTTTTTTCTTTTGCTAATTGCAAGCAAAGTCTACAGCTAGATACTAACACTGTGACAAGAAGATCTGCAGTACGAACATACAAAATATGAACTCATTATCTTCAGTCATTCGCACCGCACGAGCTTCCAAGAAAACGCATACCTGTAGGTTCTGGAGCATTTCAACATGGACGAGAGAATTCAACATCCATTTCAGCGATTGTCTCAGGAAATCTGGCAGTGAAATTTATGAAATGTTACAATCAGCGCTGTTTGTGAGTCCTGCCTAAGTCGGCAGAAGACATGTGAGTGGTTTACTCTTTTAAAACGTGGACGCTGATAGTCTGAAGATCCCACACCGATGAGATCGTGGCTTGTGTGCGAGAAATCAGTCGCGCTAACCGACATACGTCTAACAGTCACAGAGGTGACAGGTGAGGTAGGAATAGCAGCTGCTGCTTGCTATAAAATTCCAAGCGAAGATTTGAGTGTATAGGTAGGAATAGCAGCTGCTGCTTGCTATAAAATTCCAAGCGAAGATTTGAGTGTATAGGTAGGAATAGCAGCTGCTACTTGCTATAAAATTCCAAGCGAAGATTTGAGTGTATAGGTAGGAATAGCAGCTGCTGCTTGCTATAAAATTCCAAGCGAAGATTTGAGTGTATAGGTAGGAATAGCAGCTGCTGCTTGCTATAAAATTCCAAGCGAAGATTTGAGTGTATAGGTAGGAATAGCAGCTGCTGCTTGCTATAAAATTCCAAGCGAAGATTTGAGTGTATAGGTAGGAATAGCAGCTGCTGCTTGCTATAAAATTCCAAGCGAAGATTTGAGTGTATAGGTAGGAATAGCAGCTGCTGCTTGCTATAAAATTCCAAGCGAAGATTTGAGTGTATAGGTAGGAATAGCAGCTGCTGCTTGCTATAAAATTCCAAGCGAAGATTTGAGTGTATAGGTAGGAATAGCAGCTGCTGCTTGCTATAAAATTCCAAGCGAAGATTTGAGTGTATAGGTAGGAATAGCAGCTGCTGCTTGCTATAAAATTCCAAGCGAAGATTTGAGTGTATAGGTAGGAATAGCAGCTGCTGCTTGCTATAAAATTCCAAGCGAAGATTTGAGTGTATAGGTAGGAATAGCAGCTGCCGCTTGCTATAAAATTCCAAGCGAAGATTTGAGTGTATAGGTAGGAATAGCAGCTGCTGCTTGCTATAAAATTCCAAGCGAAGATTTGAGTGTATAGGTAGGAATAGCAGCTGCTACTTGCTATAAAATTCCAAGCGAAGATTTGAGTGTATAGGTAGGAATAGCAGCTGCTACTTGCTATAAAATTCCAAGCGAAGATTTGAGTGTATAGGTAGGAATAGCAGCTGCTGCTTGCTATAAAATTCCAAGCGAAGATTTGAGTGTATAGGTAGGAATAGCAGCTGCTGCTTGCTATAAAATTCCAAGCGAAGATTTGAGTGTATAGGTAGGAATAGCAGCTGCTGCTTGCTATAAAATTCCAAGCGAAGATTTGAGTGTATAGGTAGGAATAGCAGCTGCTGCTTGCTATAAAATTCCAAGCGAAGATTTGAGTGTATAGGTAGGAATAGCAGCTGCTGCTTGCTATAAAATTCCAAGCGAAGATTTGAGTGTATAGGTAGGAATAGCAGCTGCTGCTTGCTATAAAATTCCAAGCGAAGATTTGAGTGTATAGGTAGGAATAGCAGCTGCTGCTTGCTATAAAATTCCAAGCGAAGATTTGAGTGTATAGGTAGGAATAGCAGCTGCTGCTTGCTATAAAATTCCAAGCGAAGATTTGAGTGTATAGGTAGGAATAGCAGCTGCTGCTTGCTATAAAATTCCAAGCGAAGATTTGAGTGTATAGGTAGGAATAGCAGCTGCCGCTTGCTATAAAATTCCAAGCGAAGATTTGAGTGTATAGGTAGGAATAGCAGCTGCTGCTTGCTATAAAATTC
The DNA here is from genome assembly GCA_009760885.1 of Achatina immaculata. NCBI lineage: Eukaryota > Metazoa > Mollusca > Gastropoda > Stylommatophora > Achatinidae > Lissachatina > Lissachatina immaculata. The sequence continues at coordinate 18,350,947 of CM019714.1, forward strand.
CAAGCGAAGATTTGAGTGTATAGGTAGGAATAGCAGCTGCTACTTGCTATAAAATTCCAAGCGAAGATTTGAGTATGTGTCAGCGAAACCCATGCACCGTCTCCTAACTGCAGAGCAAAAGGAAGGTCGCATGTCAGTCTGCACTTATCTCCTAGATCGAACCCGAAACGATCCCAATTTCATGCCATCGGTAATCACTGGTCATGAAAGCTGGGTGTACGAGATTGTTCTGGAAACAAAGCTAATGTCATCCTAACAGAGTATGTCATCGTCTCCTCGACCGAAGAAGAAGCTGAGGTCCAATGTCAAGGTCATGTTGATTGCGTTCTTTGTCTTTCATGAATGCGTCATAAGAGGGCAGACGGTGAATACAGAATTCTACACAGCAGCCTACAACGTCTCCGCGATGCTGTGCGCAGACATCGTCTTGGGAAATGACGTATCGGCAAATGAATCCTTCAGTATGAAAAAGCTCCTTCACGCGCGTCTGTCAAAATAAATGAATATTTTTGGCGAAACATCATATTCCTTTACTTCCACACCTTCCATAGTCACCTGATCTTACTCCCTGCGACTTCTCCATATTCCAACATTTGAAGAAAATATTGAAAAGTCGCCGATTCGATTCGATGAAGAGATTAAAACAAAAGCGTCGAGACAAATAAGGGGTATCTCGCAAAGTGACTTCTAGATGCGCTTTCATAAATGGCAGGACCGCTGGAGTAAGTGTTTCAATCACAAGAAGACTATTTTGAACGGGACTTAGTTGGTAAATCTTCTCATTTAGTGAAAAAAAAGAAATAGTTCCGGAACTTTGAGGACAGCCCTCACCATGGAGATAAACACATAGAAGAGTTTTAAAATAACCATTATTCAAGTCTCAAATCTGTAGCACCAGCATGTCTTTCATTTGATCTATTTACTAGTTGATTACCCGGCGTTGGCCCACCCCCCCCCCCCAGGTATTTATTTTTCCCAGTCAACAAAGTTCTATTCATTTTCACAACCTTCTAGACGGTTCTACAATGTTCTATTCATTTCCACAACCCTCTAGAAGGTTCTACAGAGTCTAGACAGCTCTACAGAGTTCTATTTCTTCTATTCGACTAAACATGGGCTTAATTGTCATCAGGACTGTCACCAATCAGCTTAGCGACCCCAAACACTATGGATTCGACACTAATCTCGGTCAATTTGGACATTTTATTTTTCACCACTTCTCATTTCTCTCTCACCCCCCCCCCCCCCCCATGCCGATGTGAGTTGAACTTGCGAGTGTCACTATTCATCTCAGCGACCGTGAAAACTATGGAATCGACACTAATATCGGTCGTTTTCGATTATTTGTACATGTCACCCAATCCCACCCTCACCCCTAGGACCCCATGCCTATAGGCTGCTGAGCTTGGACTTACACGGCATCGGGAATGTCACTATTCATCTCAACAACCCCGAAAACTCTGGATTTGACACTAACATCGGTCATTTTAGATTATTTTTACATGTCACCTCGACCCCTAGGTGTCATAGGGGTATCCTAGGGGTGATCTAACTCCCCACGGTGCACTGTCCAGATTGTAAGTCATATGTGTCTCAAGTTTGGTTAAAATTGCTCCAGGCGTTCCAGTGTGATGCTCTAACATGCACACACATCGTCTTGGGAAATGACGTATCGGCAAATGAATCCTTCAGCATGAAAACGCCCCTTCACATGTGTCTGTCAAAACAAATGAATATTTTTGGCGAAACATCATATTCCGTTACTTCCACACCCTCCATAGTCACCTGATCTTACTCCCTGCGACTTCTCATTATTCCAACATTTAAAGAAAACATTGAAAAGTCGCCGATTCGATTCGATGAAGAGATTAAAACAAAAGCGTCGAGACAAATAAGGGGTATCTCGCAAAGTGACTTCTAGATGCGCTTTCATAAATGGCAGGACCGCTGGAGTAAGTGTTTCAATCACAAGAAGACTATTTTGAACGGGACTTAGTTGGTAAATCTTCTCATTTAGCGAAAAAAAAGAAATAGTTCCGGAACTTTGCGGACAGCCCTCACCATGGAGATAAACACATAGAAGAGTTTTAAAATAACCATTATTCAAGTCTCAAATCTGTAGCACCAGCATGTCTTTCATTTGATCTATTTACTAGTTGATTACCCGGCGTTGGCCCCCCCCCTCCAGGTATTTATTTTTCCCAGTCAACAAAGTTCTATTCATTTTCACAACCTTCTAGACGGTTCTACAATGTTCTATTCATTTCCACAACCCTCTAGAAGGTTCTACAGAGTCTAGACAGTTCTACGGAGTTCTATTTCTTCTATTCGACTAAACGTGGGCTTAATTGTCATCAGGACTGTCACCAATCAGCTTAGCGACCCCGAACACTGTGGATTCGACACTAATCTCGGTCAATTTGGACATTTTATTTTTCACCACTTCTCATTTCTCTCTTCCCCCACCCCCCCCCCCCCCCCCCCCCATGCCGATGTGAGCTGAACTTGCGAGTGTCACTATTCATCTCAGCGACCGCGAAAACTATGGAATCGACACTAATATCGGTCGTTTTCGATTATTTGTACATGTCACCCAATCCCACCCCCACCCCTAGGACCCCATGCCTATAGGTTGCTGAGCTTGGACTTACACGGCATCGGGAATGTCACTATTCATCTCAACAACCCAGAAAACTCTGGATTTGACACTAACATCGGTCATTTTCGATTATTTTTACATGTCACCTCGACCCCTAGGTGTCATAGGGGTATCCTAGGGGTGATCTAACCCCCACGGTGCACTGTCCAGATTGTAAGTCATATGTGTCTCAAGTTTGGTTGAAATTGCTCCAGGCGTTCCAGTGTGATGCTATAACATGCACACACACACTGTTACCAGCTATATCAGCTTGACATTTGTTTTTGTCTTTTCTTAGAACTGGGTCAAAGTTCTCCAGGCATCAACAAAGTTGTGACAGTTACCAAAACTAAGCCAAAGTTTGCCTGTTATCGGATTCAGAGATTCAACGTCACCAACAAAACATTTATCGTTAAAGAGGCTTCAAGAAAGTACGATGCCGCGGGTTTCTGGCATGACGTTGCGAAATTTAAATACGGTAATTCAAGAACTGCATGGTCTAAAAATAAGAGAGTACAGCGAGAAATGGAGGCCATGGAGATGTGGTTTATAAGAAGGATGTCGAAGGTACCATGGACAGCCAAGAGTACCAGTGAGAGGCTGGAGTTAAAAAGCAAATTATAGCAAAGATCAGAGGCAGACAAGCGAGATTTGTAGGACATTTTCTGAGAAGAGGAGAATTGAAACACACTGTGGCAACTAGAAAAATAAAAGGAAGAATAGACAGAGGAAGACAGAGAGAGAAGTTACTGGATGGGTTGTCAGTGTGGCTAGGAAGGAAGTCACCGGCGGATCTTATAATCAAGCCTAAAGACAGGGTATTGTGGAGAGAAACGATCGCCTACGCCACACGGCATAGCACTTGAATTCAAAAACTATCGCCAAATTCTATCTATCTATCTATCTATCTATCTATCTATCTATCTATCTATCTATCTATCTATCTATCTATCTATCTATCTATCTATCTATCTATCTGTCTTTACCTGTTTGTCTGTGGGCCAAGATGCTCTCGGACTTTGTCTGTCTGTCTGTCTGTCTGGATGCTCTCGGACGTGACAATCAGCGACCCAAAGCTGACATGTTAAGATCAGAGTTGGCAAACCCTTAACTAACCAGGTCCCTGTCCTAACTTCTCCTTGCTACCCCCGGTAACAGATCTGATCTGGCTGACGGGGCGGAGGTCAACATGACCTCCACGACAGTGGAGCCTGCTAAAGAAGTACTGCACACCACTCCCACCCCACACACAGTTTTTAAAGGTCCTCTTAGAAACTGAAGAAACAGCCACTATGATTCGCTCCTAAGACAGCACGATTCTGTGCTTCAACAAATTCACCGCATCTACTGCAAAGAACATCGCAGCTGCAACTTCAAAGGAGACTGAAGAAGCACTTTGTCTGTCTATAAACATTTCTGTTTTTCTATATTATTAGATATGCATTATAACTGTTTGACAGACAGAATATCAGGAAAAGTCAGAATATCAGACTGAACTGTTCGTCCAATTCACTTTCTGATAATTAAAAAAAAAGATCGTTCATTCTCCCTGTCATATCAGTGTTTCTTTAGTATTTGCCTTCCCTGTATGTCTACTAGATTGACTGGTCTTTTAGTACCCTCCTCCCTTCCGCCCCTGTCTGTCTACTAAACTGACCGGCCTTTTTACTCCACTAAGAACAAATACTTAGATCAAAATAAATTTGAACAGAAATCCACTGAAGTAAGCTGAAGGTTTCAGCTAGCCTAGCTTCTGCATTCACAGCCTCCTTCCCTCTGCTTGAAATCTTTAAAAACTGGAATATGGATACCAGGGGCAGCTTCAGTTTTTTTGACGTTCAAAAAAAGTTAGAGGAAAAGGACCGCAAAGAAGAGAATACTTGAGGCACGGATTCTTACTTGAGTCATTTATGCCGGGCATTCTCTTAACTAAATGTGGAGAGAGAAAAAAAAACATTCACGAGAAGAGAAAAAAGAATGTTTCAGTTTCTGTCTTCGCTAACTTCACAAAATAATAAACATCAAGTGGTAGGACATAGTTACCAATATCTGCGGGTAAGCACAGTGCTAAGTTTCCATTTTTTTAAAATTGAAAACGCTGCCAGAGAAGATTAAAATGTCTGTTCATTAATTTGAGGATAAAGTGAGAATCAAACTTTGAGAGAGAAGATCCACATAAAAAAGAAAAAAACGGATCTTGCAAAATTATCAATTAGAAATAGTTTTGAGAGAGACTGATCGGAAAAACAATGCTCACCGAGTTTCGTGAATGGAGAAGATGAAAGAATAAATGACACCATCGTCGTCATTCTTCCTCTTCTGTCACATCTATGTTTTTTATTACAAATCTTTCTAACATGAATACATTTACGTTCTAACATTTGCTACCTTTTCGTAACTTTCATTATTGGTTTATTGCTTATTCTCTCTGTCTTTCTGTGTCTTGTACACTTAATACCGACGAAGACGAAGTACTTTTAAGCCGAGTGAGACAGTGATCAGCTATTCATATTTGGCAACTCGGGTCAAGACCTGTAGACCTGAGCTAAAGAAAGCACTGTACTACATGGTGCCCTTTATAACAGACTAAAGTGGGACTAAGTGAGTAAGAGCCTCATTGATAAGCCACGCCAGGTTTCAAACATGTCTTGCTGAGCACTGATGTGTCAACCTGAAGGGAACAGATATTCCTGCCTATCTGAAATCCTTCACACAGTTCAGTCAAAGTCTCTCTGAGGACACGTGTAGAAGAAGAAGAAGAAGAAGAGAAGAAATTACATTATCGTTATTTCTCTTATTATCTCCAACCATGTACCACTTTGATAGTCTGTGTATTCATCTCGCAGTTCGTCAGCGATTTTTGGTCATAAACATTCGTGCCCTACCCAATGTTTATTTACTGAGCGACCTGTTTTATGATACCCGTAAAATAATTCCAAACTCGAACTTTCAAGATAATGTCACTTTGTCCAAGCTGTAAATATATCCTGCAACTTGGCATGACGCAGCGAGACTGTTTATCAGTCCAAGGGCCATGCGAGTTTTGCTCAGTATATTTGTACACTCGTATGTGTGTGGCCGTATTCCCGAAGACAGCAAAACATTTTATAACAGTCAAAGACAGTGGCGGTAAGTTTATCTATACGTTTTATTTCTGGATTTCTGTAAGAGGATACACAAGCTGCAAAGTAGTATTGCTGCTAGTACTTGCTGATAGTGTTGTTAGTGCTGCACTTATCTTTGTGATTGCTGATACTACTGTCACAGTTTTAGCTTCCACTAGTACTACTACTAATACTACTTCTACTAGTACTAGTAGTACTACTATTGCTTCTTACATCCTTACATCTTACATCCTTCCCGTGCCGTTAAACGTCACATAAGGCTCGCATGGCAGATTGCCAAGATTTCCTGTTTTCGTAAAGCTTTTTAACCTCATCAAGGGATGTTATTCCCACTAAGCTGGCCTCTCTTAACAATGTCCTCTTTAGAGTTTTGCGTGGTCAACCTACTACTTACGCTGGCCTACTGCTACTACTGCTACCAATACTACTACTACAGTTTTTCACAGAGGAAGTTATCCTCTGTGAAAAACTGTGTTAAGAACACACATATCTTAACAACAGTCTCTGTGAGACAGGGAACATAGATTTGACTGCTTGAAAACTCTGACCTACTTCTGTAGCCCAGAAACCTACAGCAATCAATACTCATTGTAACTGTTATTTTTGTAAAATGTAATGTCAGGATAGTGGACGGATAGGGACATTGAGATCGCTGGCGGAAAATCTGACTAGAAGTCAATGAATCCAGGATGTGACAAGCCTATGGTTCTCTACAGTAATGGCTACCAGAATGAGGTAAACAAAACAGCTAGGGGACTATATGGCGAGGAACTGATATCCTTTAAGTACTTATCGGATTCCTCATCGGAAAGTCGGAGTGTCTCTGTGGAACTGTCTCAAAGCCGTTTGGCCATCCTTTGTTGCACGCTGGGTCTTACGTGGAGAAGGGGCTTAAGTACAGCCACCAGAGGCTGGAAAACAGTTTTGGCCAGGCCAACCTACACCACTGTCTTCATGGCTGTCCAAGACCACAGTCTGCCCTAGCAAGGAAAGGTGCTGAAGTCGGAGGTATCCAGCCAAAGGGCACTTCGCAAAAATCAAGGTAACACATATTATCGCTTATGAAATGTTATACGTACGAAGAAGAACAAAAGGAAGTAGAAGAATAAGACTACTACTACTACTACTACTACTACTACTACTACTATACTACTACTACTATTACTACTATTACTACTACTACTACTACTACTACTACTACTACTGTTTTAACTTTTATTTATCTGACCTCGCCAGTAATTGAAAAGGTAAATTTATTATGATGGACAGACAGAGGTAAGTAATTCAGTTTAACAAACAGACAGTGTAAAGACAAGTGGAAGAAACAGCAGAAGATAATATGATGACCGGTAGAGCAACTAACGACGATGAGCATGATGATGATGAATCCTGATGACGTGGAAATGAAAGCAAAAATTATCACTTTCTCTGACGTTTCTTGTTCTCACATCTCCTATCATCTTCTACTCTGGCTTTTTAAAAAATTTGCTCCACTAGTTTTGTTGTTGTTGTTGTTGCTTTCGTCAAGCCTGAAAGAGGCTGAGTTCTAGACGTAATACAATCTTTAAGCTGTATTACATTTCTGTTACTTCTTACCGTGGCTGTTCTAGCATGTTATCACTTGCCGTTTTGTGTTACTGTCTTCCTTTAACACGAAAACGAAAAGAAAAAATAATAGATTCATAATATTCTTAGAAGTAAAAAACATTTAAATGATCTGTAATTACACTCTATTAGCACATTTTAGGTTTCATTTATAATCCATAAATTGTGGCATTCCAGTTTATCTATGAGCCGAAATGGTGGATACACACTGGAAACGTGTAGAAAGAAGAAGAAGAAGAAGTGACCTCATATCCGTCAGACCTGTCATAGTCCATTTTATTGGATATTGAAAGACAAAGATTTCACACTCATTTCCGCTAGTATCAAAAAGTCGGATAAAACTGTTCGTTCGTTCCTGACCTGTGATCAAAGTAAACTCTGTCTTGCTATCACTTCACTAATACATTTTACTAACACTTTCTCGTATTGTCTCTCTATTAATGATATCTTCTTTTATCACTTTACATATGTTTTTTTTCTATTGCTATTTTACAAATACTTTCTTCTGCCATCAGTTTACAAACATGTTCTTCTCTTGTCACTTCACTAATTCGTTGTTGGCGTACTTTAGAACACCAATAGTTCCTTTTATCTTTTCGCAGACATTCCAGTTCTCCGTTGCTACAGTTTTTGTTTTACATCAGTTGCCTTGCTTCAACTTCTTCTGCAATTTCCCCATATGAACTTTCTGAAAAAATAACATACTATGCCAAGACAACTGTAATTAACAAGTGTGTCATAATGGTAGATTTGACTTTTAGTGACTATTTAGAGTTCAGAAAATCACCACCTGAAGGTCATCATGACAATGAGAGCTGTCAGAGTCACAAAATTTGGCGGGCCGGAAGTGCTAAAGCTAGAGAATATTCCAGTACCAACCCCGAAAGATGATGAGGTGAGAGATGTGTCTTCTGTTTGGAAAAGATCGCTGTAATATCAATAAAGTTCAGAGTTTTACTTGAAAGTAGTATGAGTTAATTTTATTCAAGTGAACTTGACGAACCTTCAGACATATTTTGAATGTAACAGAAGATTATAGATCACTTCTTTTTTTTTATATCTGTTTAATGGATGAGTTCAGAGATCTGCCTGTTAGTTATTCCTGCTTCATGTGCGATTTAGCTAGAGAGCTGTCATATGTGTTAGTGTTTCACAAAGGATTTAGCTAGAGAGCTGTCATATGTGTTAGTGTTTCACAAAGGATTTAGCTAGAGAGCTGTCATATGTGTTAGTGTTTCACAAAGGATTTAGCTAGAGAGCTGTCATATGTGTTAGTGTTTCACAAACGATTTAGCTAGAGAACTGTTATGTGTGTTAGTGTTTCACAAACGATTTAGCTAGAGAGCTGTCATATGTGTTAGTGTTTCACAAACGATTTAGCTAGAGAACTGTTATGTGTGTTAGTGTTTCACAAATGATTTAGCTAGAGAGCTGTCATAAGTGTTAGTGTTTCACAAACGATTTAGCTAGAGAACTGTTATGTGTGTTAGTGTTTCACAAATGATTTGGCTAGAGAGCTGTCATATGTGTTAGTGTTTCACAAACGATTTAGCTAGAGAACTGTTATGTGTGTTAGTGTTTCACAAATGATTTGGCTAGAGAGCTGTCATATGTGTTAGTGTTTCACAAACGATTTAGCTAGAGAGCTGTCATATGTGTTAATGTTTCACAAAGGATTTAGCTAGAGAGCTGTCATATGTGTTAGTGTTTCACAAAGGATTTAGCTAGAGAGCTGTCATATGTGTTAGTGTTTCACAAAGGATTTAGCTAGAGAGATATACTATACTATTCCTATTTTCATGTAGGAATTAGCTAAATAGTTATCTTATTTTATTTCGTATCATCAACGACTTAGCTAGAGAGTTATAATATACTATTCCTATTTTCATGTAGGATGTAGCTAAGTTGTTGTCCATTTTATTTACATATCACGAACGATTTAGCTAGTCAGGTGCGGCTTAATATCTCTGATTTATGAAGGCGTGAGATGAAAAGCAAATACTTGATAGAATTTATAACTCTTTTGTTACATCTTTTGGCAAACGTTATTTTCTTAAAATTTCAAAAGACTCAGACACAGGAAGTAGAAGATTAGATTATGCAGAGAGCTCCACATAGAGCTATTTCAATTTTGTCACCAGTTAGCTATGAGTAAATTGCGTTAAGTGAGGTACTTGTATACTGAAAATATGAGGAATGTTAGAGAAGATGTAGACAAAGAATATTACGATGCCATAACAATTGGAGGTTATGAAATACCAGAGATTAGATATGCTGATGACACAGTATTGCTGTCCACAACACAAGAAGGAATGGAAAAACTGATTATGTCAGTCCGCAAGAACAGCGAAGAGCAGAACCTCTATCTTAATGCAAAGAAAACTAAATTGATGACAACTGACAAAACAAACAAGGCAACTGAAATATGTATCAATGAGGAAAAACTGGAAGAAGTGGAGAGTTTTGAATATCTTGGATCGCTACTAACTAATAATGGAGATACAATGAGGGAAATTAAAAGGAGGACATCTATCGCTCTTCAGAAATAAAACAAATAAAGAATCTGTGGAGAGGAGCAGACAGAACCACAAAAATAAGATTTTTAAGGGCATGCATCTTTCCCATAGCAACATATGCCTGTGAGACCTGGACACTTAACAAAACAGCTGAGAAACACATAAATGCCTTTGAATGTAAATGCTACAGAAGAGTTCTCCAAATATCGTGGACACAAAAAAGAACAAATATATCTATACTACAAGAGCTTAATATTGAAGAAGGCTGGCTAGTGAAGAGGATTAAAGAGAGAAAACTGAAATATTTTGGACACATTAAACGTCATGATAATCTAGAGAAGACCGTATTGGAAGGATACATAATGGGAAAAAGAAAAAGAGGAAGACCAAGACGAAGATGGCTGCAAGACATCGTTGACGATCTGGAAATGGATGCAACAGCAGCAGGCCATCTTGCTCACAACCGAGAGGCCTACATGAGTGCTGTTTGGGAGGCAAAGTTCGGCAAGGGACATGCAAATGAATGAATGAATGAATGAGGTACAGGGAGAGAGAGGAAGAGAAACAGGTAGAAAAAGAGAGAAGCAGAGAGAGAAAAACAGCGAGACACAGAGATAGATAGAGAGAGGGAAAGAAAAAGAAATATGGGAAATCTGTTGTCTTAGACACCTTAATGTTAAACAACATATCTAAACAAGAAATAAGTAGCCGTGAATTTAAGTAAACAAACAAATCCCTCGATTCTAGTATTACAAATGACTGTAATCTCACCTTGCTGTGTAAGTAAACCTTTACCTCTTACAACAGGTCCTAATTCGAGTCCACTCTGCCGGAGTTAACCCTGCAGATGCAGGGGTTAGAACAGGAACCTTCTCCATAGGCAGGGAACCGCCGTTTGTCACCGGGGCTGACGCTGCTGGAGTTGTTGAAGCAGTAGGCTCTGGAGTCACTGGTTTCAAGGTAAACGCTGGGAACACCTGCATCAAGGTGTAAATAAACCACTGAGAAAAAAAAGTATTCAGATTATTTTATGTGAAAAGAGTTAGACAAATATGCACCAGTAGAGGTAAAATTAACAAGAGAAGTAATGAAAAGAAAAACCAAACTACAAAATGACATAATTAAAGTAATTAGGAAATATTACAATCCATATTCATCATCATCGTGAGCGCTCTTCGGGACAAGGGTTGATAGAATTAACTTCCGGCTTCTTTCCTTGCCTGACTTATTCGTGAACTCAGCCTGGCTGTATCCTGTCCACTCTAGTATATTATCTTTCCATCTATATCTCTGTCTACCTCTCTCTCTTTTCTCTTCCACCTTACCTTCTAGTATGATCTTCAGCATAATATGCGGTCTTATGTATTTTGTTTTCTTCATCTTTATTCATAGAGAAGTTCGTGCATAGACCCCATATTTGTACTTAGACAAATATTAGAACAGGCAAATGATTAGCACAGCACAACATACGCGCTGTTTATAGATTTTAAGAAAGCCTTTGACAGTGTCAAAAGAGATGCGCTGTGGAAAATTCTAAGACAGCATGTCCTCCCTCTTAAGATAGTGAATGTCAACAAAGCCCTATACGAGGGTTTGTTTTCAGTGCAAAGTGATCAGCGGAGAACACACCTTCAACAGCTTTAAGGTACAAACAGGAGTGAAGCAGGGATATGTACTATCACCAACATTATTTATCTTGGCAGTAGAGTAGTAGAAGATGGCATCAGCAACAGACTTACTAGAGCAAACCAGGCTTTTGCAATGCTGCAGACTAAATGGAAATCTAAAAGCCTAAGATCGAAGATGAAAATCAGGATATTTAAGAGTAATGTTCTAAGTCTACTACTCTATGGACGTGAATGCTGGAAAATCACCAAAAACTATAGAAAACAAACTGAATTCTTTCCAGACTAAATGTTTATGAAATATTAGAAGAATATCGTGGCCAAAAACCTTAAGAAATAATATCTTGTTGGCAGAAATGCAAATGAAACCACTGACAGCAATTATTGAAGACAGACGCTGGCGATGGTTGGGACATATGCTCCGGATGACTGACGACTCACTAACAAAAATAGCACTAAGATGGACACCACAGGGGAACAGAAGTAAGGGTAGACCAAAGGAGACATGGAGACGAACAACAGAGAGGATGTTGAGCAATAGAGGGCTCACTTGCCTTTACTTGATTGATGTATATACAGTTGGCAACTTTTGATACCTGGTGTGGACGCAAGTTTTGCATTTTTGTCTGTGGACTGACTTGTCTAAACAAATTTCCTGACTGAGACACGGAGTTTATCAGTTTTTGTATTTGATGTTTTTGCAAGTGTGACCGGAAGCTCAGATGCGCCGGCAAACATTTCGGAAATAAGTGGCTAACAATTCCTGTCCAGTGCCTGTTGTTATCATGTATTGTGGTTAAATGTATGTAGATCCATGCACTGAGGCGCAGATGCATAGGGATCTATGCATTGTTGTCCAATGATTGCTGAATATGCTATGCCATGTTCCAAGTTCTCGCATGTGGATTCATACGTGAAGGCGGCATGTGGTATCATGCCTTGCCGTGTAGGAGGCATGTGATATCATGCCTTTTCTTTTTCCTTTTTATAAGCAAATTGAGCAAGCACCAAACCACCAAAAGCGGATCAAACCGAGCCAGGTCATTTTTTGGGGGGGTTTTTTGTGTTTTTTTTTTGTGTTTTTTGTTTTTGGTTTTGTGTGTGTGTGTGTTTTTTTTTTGCCTGAGTTTTTTGTTTTGTTTTGTTTTTGTTTCGTGTAGGAGCCATGTGTTATCATGCGTTGACTGTGACATGTGGTACAGAGACCATATGTGTTAGAGCTGAATAAATGTGAATGCATTGGCTCTAATTTGACTTATTCAAATTAACCGGACTTGGAGTTATCACATATTATTCAGTATGCCTGGTAGAATTTTTGTGTGAGAGATTTGATAGGCAAATCTCTTCTTTGGGGGACTGGGGATATGTGTAACAGTATAGGAATAGGAAATAGGGTTAGATATATATAATAAAGTAGTAGTCTCCCTTGCAGGGAGCTAAGTTTGGATTTTTATGCATGCAGCGGGAAAATCAGTTGTAAAGTCACAAGCATTTGCACTTGTAGTGAAAGTATTGGTGGAACCAGACGATAATATAAGCAGACGACATGTAGGAAATGAATGATTAGGACGGGCAAAAGGAGAACCCTTCACAAATTGATAGATTTAGAAAAGTTTTCCTTGATAGTTAGTAGATGCCTGGACTCTCGTAATGATAGTAAGAAAATCGTAGTCTGTCCTTATAGAAATACTTAGTGGTTGTCAAGATGTGTCCTTTTTAGGACAGTTTCTCAGTTCTGTTAGTTTCGAGTGTAAAATATCTGTAACAAGCAATGTCCTTCATCATCTTGGTGTAGTGGAGATCGTCCCATGGCGACGATAAGTCGCCCAGACATCATCTCATATTATTGTAAAACTTCATCAGTCCTTTCACATATTCCCATTCTGACAACATCCACAACAAATGGCTTTCATTAATAAATGTGATTTCTCTTGTAGTATCCAGAGTTAGCTGGTCGTTGATTTATGTTGTAGCGCAACTGTGAGGTGACATGTGTAGTTGATTTCTCTAAACAATCCACAGTCGTGTATGAACTTTAATTAATTGTTCTGTGTTATGTAATGTTACACAGAGAATATCAATGTAACGGAAATGAGGCTGGTAGATCAATCAGAGACCAAAGTCTTCGACAAGCCAATAAATATAGTCATCAGCATGAAAGAAGAAAACAATCAAGATCACATCACTAGAGCTACAATGATTCACCTCTATAAGAACCAACATACGAAGAAAAGTTAACTCTATTTTATCCTCCATAACAGCACTGTCTTCATGGTGTGGAATGTGAACGTTTCCGTTCCTATTATTCCCTTTATCTCTGTCTTACATCTCCCATTCTCGCTTAGTATTTGTCCTGGGTAGCTGTAACTTGACACTTGTTTCAGTATTTCGTCGTTTATGAAGATCTATATTAAAATATTCGTCTCGACGTCTAAAAAACGCACGTGGAATTCAACACTGGCTAACCATAATCACTGCATTAGCTACAAATGACTTCCTTCCTGTGTGTAATAGTGTAAAAGGAATAGTGTAAAAGGAATAGTGTAGAAACAAACAATAAGTCTGTGAAAAATTAAAGCTGAACTTCGTGTTTTGCAGCCAAAAAAGAACTGCCTTCTATCTTTTTTTTTAATGTTACTTTTCATAATTCATCTTTTTTCTTGATCTTTCATCTGCTTCAATTTTTGCTAGACAATCTATGATATTATTGTATTCTGATTCCTGCCTTCGAAAGACCATTGTTTACTTTCTGCTACAGTTTGCAGCAACAAACAAACAAAAAACCCCCAAGAATTCTGCATCTTTCCACCCTAACTCAGCTTATGTCTAATTTTAGGGCCGGGTTTTCCTTTACATTTCATTTACTTTTTTACTGTCTATTACCAGAAACACCATGTGAAGGTAGAATAAGGTCTTGTTCGTCTGTGATTGGCGAACTCTGACTAAGACTCTTGCCAGTCGTTGATCTCATTCAGGTTCTCTACTGTGTATCAGTCTACCTTTTTATGATATTATTATTGACCAAATTTGTACATGTACACTTGAACACAGAAAGGAGACCGCGTGTACACAGTGGCCAATTTCTCTGAAGGAGCTTATGCTGAATACATAGTGGCTCCTGCACGTCTGGTGGCTCCTTTGGTTGACAGGCTCTCTTTCGCCCAGGGGGCGTCTATTGGAATCCCGTACTGGACAGCGTACAAGTCACTTTATAATACCAGCTTGTGAGTGCATAATTTGTAATAGGACATTTCAGTATAATATAACCAGTGCTTATGTATAAGTGTATATGCTTAATAATAATTGTAAATTTGTAATTTCGGTACTTAATTATGTACAGTAAATTAGAACTTGGTTTCAGTTCAGTCAGATCTGTGTTGTTTTAATGTCTGAACTGTTATACAGAACTTTGTGTTCTTGTTATACAAACGGGCTCCTAAATACGTATATTTGGACTTAGGTAAACAAAAACAAATAAATATATAAATAACAACGCATGAAAATAATCCATGACATTTTACGGATCAAACCGGTAAAATAAAATACTGTGTAAGGTAGAACAGAACATGGCTCCTGGTTGCGTAAAAACTGACTTATGCATAGAGTTATGGAACGATCCAGATTTGTAATTCTGGTGACTTTCTATATATTTCAAACTATGCTGAATATAAGTTATTATTCTGCTATCTGTGAAACTGTCAGTTGTTGTTCTGTATAGCTGACATCGTGGTGATGTTAAAGCACAAAGGTAGACGAAGGTGCACAGTCAGTTTTACAAAAAGATGGAAAGAGTTAGGAAGGTGGACATTAAGGAGAGTGACAGAAAGTAGCAGAAAACAGCACACCAGATAAAAACATGAAAAATTGAAGAAAACTTAAACATTTCGCTCCTTTCTGGTGTCCTCCTTGCAAGAACAAATAGAGAGAGACGCTGAGAAAGATATTTTGACAAAACAGAACTATCTTGGGGCATTTGTGACCCCTTTTTTTAACAAAGGGGAAACTAAAAGAGTCATGTGTTTACTACGTACCTGATCACATACCTCGCTCTTTCTGTCTTTTTTGTGAAACTAGAGCATACATCACAGTCTGCCTTTATTACAAGACCTAGGTTTTATCGCAGTTATCATTTCTGTTATCTTTCACTGCTAAGGCGCAGTCATCGTGTCGAGTGGGAAGTAGATTCTGGCCGTGTGTCCAAAGTCCTGCTATGGATCCAGGAAGGGAGATTTTTGAAAGGTTCCATAATCTTTCCTCTATCATGCCATGCGCTGTCTCATTCAATGTGATCACTACGTATTTGGCCTTATTTTATGATACTATTAGTAACTAAATGAGTCTACGTATGCCGGTGCACATAAGGGACATTGTATGTGCACACCCAGGTTGGGGAAGCATTTTATTCTGTTACTAAGTGCGCCTCGAAGAAGTGGCATAGGATCTTGGTCCACTCTGGTTTCAAAGTTGTCTTATAACATTCCATGGCTCTTACAGCCATACTTGCTCTCACAGCCGTACTTGCTCTCACAGTTGAATATATGCAACGGAAAAACACGTTTGAGTCTGACTAAGTTTTCGGTGTCATCGACAGCGAGACACTTCCATTCTTGCTCCACCGCCTGTGTGTGTGACTATCGTACAGATTGTTTATCGATGTTCAATGATGACGCCATTTTTGAAACTACAAAAGTTCAAATGCACAACTAGTCAGCTGTACTCTCGGCACGAACTCAGCCTTACGAACTCGGCACACATTGGTGCCATAGCACTAAGCTCAGTGACTCGGCACACAGATTCGTCCTCCATCTTGAAAGCATTGACGACACTGTTGCTCATCTGACATGTCTGTGCGTTTCTGTTCGCACCACATCCAGTCACGTTACGAAGAGCCACTACATGACGCAAGCACTTTCAACTGGGAGAGCACAGATCCAAGTCCACATTGAATATTATTACAGTCAGAGTGTCGCTTCTGATTGCACGAAATTGTCAAATGCGACCTATCGCCATTGCTGAACCGTAAGTCGGAGAACACGTCCAGACTTCTGTCAAACGATAGTACATTTACAGGTCCTTACACACCTGTATTATACCTTAAACGGTAAAACTTGTTCGTCATCTGCAGTTGATGCTACTTCGAGAAAACAGCTTTAACTCAAAGCAACCACAAAACGAAATACTTTTAGGCTAGTGTAGACGGTTAAATGTCTAATTATTTATACAAAGTAATAAGTTTAGAACCCAAAATAAGGCAGGCAGTTAAACTGAAGTTACGCTTTGTCTCTGACAACACCGCTACACCAAAGCAAGTAACTACCACCTTACATCGCCTGCATTACTGACATAGTCTCTCTTTAACTTCTCCAGAGCTAATGCTCGACCAGGTGAAACAGTGCTCATCCACGGCGCAAGCGGAGCAGTAAGTTCTTCTACATGTTTTCTGATTGCTCTTTTTTTTACCCATGAAAGCAAGAAAAAAATAAAATTCTTGATTTGGGTCTAAAGAGTCAAAAAATAATGTACAGTGACTTCTGTACACAGTAAAATCATATTTAATGTAACACAAGGTTTGATAATAAAATATGTACAAATATTTCATAGTGATATCAAATATTTCTACAGTTTAGTTCGGTTTCAGAATACGTTTATTTTATTGCTGTCTGTTTTATCACATTGAACACTTTATAAACAATGGTTGCATTTCGTGTCTCTTTTTCTAAGGGCCATCGTCCACTGTAAATTGACTTCACCATTTCTTGTAGTGTTGAGTTCAAGTAAATAAAAATATTGAACTTTTAAAAAATCTAATGATGCAGATATGTTCCCCTATACATCTGTATTTTGTCTTCTTTTGCCTCTTCTCTATATACAGTCCTATCATTTCTCATGACATATCTCCAGGTTGGAGTTGCCGCTGTCCAGATCGCTGTAGCTAACGGTCAACGGGTGTTTGGGACAGCCGGCAGTCAGAAGGGTTTGGATCTGGTAAAACAACTAGGGGCCGACTTGGTGTTCAACCACAAGGAAGAGGGATATATGGATGCGATCCTCGTTAGTGAGACCTTCTGTCTAGAAGTCAGACTTGCAGTTTTTAATATTTCTAAATAGTGAAACAGGACTCGTGTATTTATTTATAGTGTAATGTGTAATCTGCTACTTTGTGATGATGTGTTTTTCACAGATTACTTTGCTGATATGTTTACTACTCTAGGAAGCAAAAAGAAATGTGACGGTGGTCTCCTGCTGCTGTATGACAATGCTTGGTAGTGGTAGTCCCAGTCCAACCCCTGCCTCGTGGCTGATTACTGCACACCCAGCATCGACACAGCCATCCATTAGAGGATCTCTTCAGTACAAAGATGCGCAGTAAAACCCGCAACATCTTATATCTACGTATTTTCCAGCTGTTGTCCAAGATGTTAACATATTACAAACATCATGGACACAAAAAAGAACAAATATATCCATACTAAAAAAACTTAATACTGAAGAAGGCTGGCTAGTAAAGAGTATTAAACAAAGAAAACTTAAATATTTTGGACACATTAAACGTCATTATAATCTAGAGATAACCGTCTTGGAAGGGTACATAATGGGGAAGAGAAAGAGAGAAACACTAACGCGAATGTGGCTGCAAAACATCATTGATGATCTGCAAAATAGATGCGTCAGCAGCAGGCCATTTTGCTCACAACCAAGAGGTCCACAGGAGAGCTGTTAAGGAGGTAAAGTTTAGCAAGGGACATGCAAATGACTGACTGACTGAATGAATGTCCGAGATGAAACGTCATTATAACAAAAGGTTCCTATAAACTAAAAGAAACGAGAATTCTCACACTAAAGCGTAAATATCCACGAAAGCTAACTTACAAATGTCTACAAGCTACGAGATGTAATCCAGATAGTTAACAGTTAAAATTACTCAAGCTAGCAAGGAAACTGCTCGTGTCAACTGACTTAATCCTTAAAGAAAGGAAAAGAAAAGCATATTATTGTCACATTATGACAAGAAAGGAACTAGGAAAATGTTGCTTTAGCGGCCACATTTTCCTTGACAGTTTGATGCATTACAGGCCTCCCTTTCCTCCGCTCCAGAGTAAGACAAGTAAAGTACTTATTTCTACAGCTGGATTCAAACCAAGGACATTCACCATGAATGTCTCGAGCGCTAGCCACTACACCACGCAGTCACCCTAAGATAAATTCTTCAAGCAAATAATTGTAACTCTTCGTCAGATTATATTTTATGTATTAAAAGAAAAAAAATCTTTCTGGGTAAATGTTATAATTCATTGAACTAATACGTCAGATCATAAAGGTAACTAGTACTATCCATCAAGTTAAAGTATAAATCTTTTTTCAAATTACGTGACATAATCGCTAAAGGAAAAGATAGTTCCATTGCAAATGTCGTAGGGGATGAAGTGTTAGAGACCTCATTATGCTGGGCCATCAGAGTATGAGGTAGGGTGGCCAGTTCCTTTCCTCGCTGCTCTTTCCTTCTCAGATTTTCTCTGCTACCAATTTTACGAGGCTGGGTCGACCTCGGGGCCGTACTGGTCAGGAAAAAAAATCCCGCTCAGCTGTGGATTCGAACCCTCGACCATTCGGTTGTTAGACGAGTGCTCTAACCACCACGCTATACGGACCCCTGTTTCTACAAAACTACAATCTAGCCGGTCCCCAGATATAATCGGAGAGACTAAAAATTAGGACCTAGTCATCTTATACTTTTTAATCTTCCATTCCACATTGATTAATCCTGATTACACCAATTATATCACACACGGCACCAAGCACACAGCTCTCTGCATGCCCCCTGATTTCAATACTCACTGTCACTTTTCCTAGTTCATTCTTTCATATAATCTTTTCTGTAATATCTATCCTCCTTCTAACTAGATGTCAGTGGTATGTTCGTTTAAGTTGATTAAGTTCAGTAATCCACTAACCTTCCAGTATTCACAATAATGAAGAAAGCACTGCATTAATTCTATGATCAGAAAGCAACAGGAGGTAAAGGAGTGGATATCATTTTGGAAATGCTGGCAAATGTCAACCTGGATAAGGATCTGGATATTCTTGCCTTCCGAGGCCGAGTTGTGGTACGTATACTTTTTATGACTATACTTATCACATTTTGCATTTTATTTTGTTGTTGCCGTTGTTGTTGTATCTCCTTGTAAAGTAACATAACAAAGTACTGTGCTCTCGAAAACAATTACAAACAAAACACTTTTAGATGTGAGAGAAATGAAACTGAGAAAAGAATTACCCACCCCCCACCCAAAACAACAAAAATGTGTTTGACGTGGAAATCATGAAGGTCTGTCCGGGTAGAAAATGTGTGACACCCAGAGAGGAAAGGAAGTCGTGACACGGAAGTTCTGTCGGTCGCTTAGATTCAGTCTCTCTCAGGTACCAAACTTAAGACACACACACACACACACACACACACACACACATAATCTCCTCCGGATGTCTAGCGCATACTGGACAACAACAACAACAAATAAAGGAATATTTTTAACTCATGAGGGGCAGTTTCACATTATGGTTTCAGGTACAACTTATTACAAATATGAAACAGCGAGGTTTTTCGCACAACAAAGTAATAGAACACAGTATTCAGTGGCTAGAACTCGAAAAAAAAAAGAAGTCGTAAACTCGATATTCAAACATAAACAGCGTTCTTAGACACGAGAGAAAGAAAACTGACAAGATAACTATCTGGAACTTGAATTACAGAATCCTGTAGAACGAGCTAGACACATGAGAACAGCGCATTAGTCAACTTAGCCACCTCGCACTCTCACTGTTTTATATTTGTAATAATTATTTCTATGTTCTTATTACTTACTGTTACTTTAAAGCGCAAGAGCCTCGTTGTTTCCTATTCATAATAATTTGTATCTCCTCGGAAATGCGGACGGGATTTTCTTAAGCACAGGCGCTGTGATGACCTTGAAGCACAGGTGTCGTCTCCAGGTGGGGGTAGATCACAACTGTTACCTTGAAGACCCAGACAGGACACAACAGAAAGGACCACGTCTCAGCAGAACTTCTCCACAATGGAGACCACGACAACCGTTGTATTGTCAAACAAGCGGAGGATGTTTGTGTCAGCATCAACAAAGAGGGTCTGGTTTGTTCGTTCTATGTAATGGCGCCGACAATACATCGCAGTCATCTCTCCTCTCGTTTACAAGAACATGTTCTGTTTAGTGTGCATTATGTATCGGCAGGCAGACTCATCAACAGGGCGTCGTGTACGCTTCATGTAGCAACAAAACAACTTTAGCAAATAACTTTCATCAGTCAACACCAACATGAAAGGAAAATGGATTCTATGAACGATGAGAGACTAAAGAATATGTAAATATATGCAAATAAGTGTATACATAATGACCAAAAAAAACAAGGAAAAAAGGGGTTTTTTCTTTTCTAAATTAACTTTACTTTCTTTGTTTTTCAAGAGGTTTCTCCACCTTCATCACAAGAATTCTTGCCAGTATGACTGTTCAGATTTAATAAACACATCTAAATTATAAAATGAAGAAAAACAGTTTCACTTAAGTTCAATACGTACAAAAAGGGAAAGAAAACTCATAGCAATACACTGTCAAGTAGTTATGAAACATTACTAAACATTACTAAAACACATTTCCATCGCCTTATCAATCAGAACAGCTTCATTTTTCAGTCTCCTCAACAATCACTGTAACTTCATGCTTCAAACACCTGTAATAGTATTGACTATTTATAATTTTAAAGCACCCCTGAAATAGTATTGGCGCCAACTAAAATGGTTTTCTACTGGTTTGATCATCGTCTACTTGTGGAGTACAGTTTGAACTTATACATTTCTTCTTGATGTTGGTGTTCTAACAATCACCTAATTTTCTATATTATACACTGAGAAAATACAACAAGACACCCAGGCTTCCAACTCCACAAAATAATACAAATACAACAGCTTAACATAACTTGGCAGTCTTTCAACCAAAACAACTGGTCAACAATGAGAATTCCAACAAAGCCAATTGGTGTAGTATATTATCAGATCACGCACATTTATTAATTAAATGAGGGTGAACTCATGAATGATGGAAACATAGCCATCAGGCTGAACAAGAATTACATTAACAGTGCCCGGCGTGAGCGAACTCTACGCCATATGGGCGAAAACCTTACAATGTACTATGCACAAAAAAATCAATACTTACAACATTACCAACAAAACCTCAACCAACACAGGGAAAAACTAATTCTTCCATCTCACTACCAACAAATTGCCAATGGTAGAAACTCTTCCTAAACGAGATTCCAATCTGCAATAAAACTACTAAAATTCTTCCTACATCACAAACCAAATAAACTCCTACTACAACAAACAAGTAAGGCTCTCTCTACCATATACTAGAGTCAATCACACAACCTTTCTCTAACACATTCTGACCAAAGACTCACTTTTTCAGCCCATGCATACCTCCTGCTCAACTCAACCACGTGACTTCGAATTTTCTCGAACCACGTGCTTGGCACACGGTGATGAGTTGTGGTCTACCAGACCACAACTACAGGGTTACACACACTACTCTCTGTACAGAATTGTTATTCTGTTACACACCTTAGCAGTCAGTGCTACTGGATATTTTTTTAACGCACACATATCATGGTGTTTGGATAATAGTTGTGCTCGCAAAATAAAATGCCATGTTAACTTGTTATTAAAAGTACAGTAACACATTACCGCATACAACGTTATACAATGGTTAACATTATTCATTCATTCATTCAACTTTCCGGCGGCTCACTGCTTGAGACAGGACTTCCTCTCTGTTCTTAGCCTTCTTCTGCCAATTGTCCATTTCAAGGGCTCGAAGCTCTCCTTCCAGGTTGTCATGTTAATATTATGTTAATCTCTAGGTTAAATAAAGAATAATATATGTTAATCCTCAGGTGATCGGCAGCAGAGGGTCAGTAGAGATTAGCCCTCGCAAGACGATGTTCAAAGAGTCTAGAATTATCGGTACTATCCTCATGTTGACCGAAGATGTAAGTATTGCTGGGTATGGTGGCCTGTGGAATGTGCAGGCGAATATTGTAATGTTTTGACAACTTATAATCCGTATACACACTTACACAGAGGCTTATAGACAAACAGGCAAACAGTTAAGAAGGAGAAAGAGCAGGAGATTGGTGTATACGAGAAGCTAGAAAGACAGGCGAGCAAGCATTCATATAGACAACAGACAGAATGGAAGCTATACAGGTGTACGGGTAGACCTATTTATAGAGAAAACTATTTTTGGCAGTAGGTTATAATAAATATGAGTTTCATCACTACATTCATGAAGAAAAGATTTATTTGTTTCAACCATATCCTTGTAACACAGGTATCGACTGAGTACAAGGGACCCAACTAGAAGATCTTGATTGTGCTGATGACATAACTCTTATCAGTAATAATGTGAATTTCATGCAAGAAAAAACAGATAGCCTATCTTCACTGGCTAGTAAAATAGGACTTGAAATTAACAAGGACAAAACAAAAATAATGAAAATTCCCCTCAATCAAAATGGAAAAATACACATAGAAGGGACAGATATTGAAGAAGTCAATCAATTTTCATACCTTGGCAGCTACATAGATCAGGATGGTGACACTAGAAAGGAAGTTAGGATCAGAATTGCAAAAGCAGCATCAATCTTCAAGAATCTTGAGAACATATGGAATTCAAAAGTTATAAGCACAAAAACCAATTCAAATGTAATATCCACCCTTATTTATGCATGCGAAAGGTGGAAAACAACTAAAGAAATAGACAAGAAATTAGACTCTTTTGAAAACAAATGCCTAAGGAAAATACTCGGCATCAAGTGGAATGAATTCAAGAACAATGCAGAGATAAGACAGATGACTGAACAACAACCAGTATCATGAGTGATCAGGAAAAGGAGATGGACATATGTTGATCACTTGATGAGAAGAAATGATCAGAGAATCCCAAAACAAGCTATCAAGTGGAACACAACAGGCCAAAGAAAAATAGGCAGATCGTGTGAAACTCTGAAGAGGACATTGTTAAGAGAGGCCAAATTAACAGGCATAAAATCCTTTGATGAGGTTGAAAGACTCGCCGAGGACAGGAAAAATTGGCGAACTACTTTACGAGCCCTATGTGACGTTTAACGGCACGGGAAGGATATAAGAAGGATATAAGATATTCTTGAGGTAAAGCTGCGAACAGTGATAGCTCAGGAATAAACTGTGGTGAAACATCAAGGTACTTAGAATAGATAGGCTTCAATTTATTGTAATTTTTTTCTGCTCTTACCACACAGGAGAAGGAGTGGAGAGAGATAGCAGCTGGGGTTGGCGCTGGGGCCAAGGCGGGTTGGCTAAATCCCATCGTTGGTAAGGAATATAAACTGGAGGATGCGGCCCAAGCTCAGACTGATATTTTCAACAACGACGGCTCGTTCGGGAAACTGGTTATAGATGTGACCAAGTGAATTCTTGTTGAATTTGTTCTTGTGTTTGCTGAAACTTTTCATGTACTTGTTACATTTCAGTTTCTGCATTTGTCGAAAATAAAACTGTTGCTCAGTAAACTTTTTTACGGAGCGTGTAAATTGAGAAAAAAAAAAGAAATCTGATTCTGATGTAATCGCTGAACGTCTAATTCAATGTACCTTTAACCCAAGATGTTTCTGTTGTTTTCTTTTGTTAGCAAAATAATAGAAAAAAGATTTGTTGTAGATCTAACTCTGCAAGTGGATACTAGTTAGGATATCTGGATAAATCTGGCTGTGGAAAGTAGGATGGTTAACTACATTGCGAGGTATACTGGATTGCAGTGCGCTCAGTGGATGATTTGGGGTGGGGGAGGAGGGATATATTTTATGACATTCAGCTCATTTCCATGTGACTTAGAACTTCACCGGAATCACAGTGGGTAGGGATTAAAATCACATTTAGGTTATGGTGATATTGTTTCAAATGTTTCATGAGAGCTGCATGTGTTGTGGTGCGGTATATCACGGGGAGTCTGGCGTTGTGGCATGATACAGGACACCCAACAGGTGATCTGGCCAAAGATGTCAAGATTAGAAATCTGAAGGAAAGTCTTACCTGCCGGCATTCTTGTGAACTGGGGGAGGTGGGGGGGGGGGGGGTCTGTAAGGGAAAATGGAACTTGTGCGAGGAGGGAGAGGAATGCGACAAAAAAGGTGATGGGGGGTCCAGAACTAAGTGAACAAATTTATTTAGAGAGCGGTGCACGCCAAGGACGTGAAGTTGGAATGTAGGGTGCCACTACCCAAAGATATCTGAGAACTACTTTTCTAGAATGTAATTTTGCTACTTTTTATACACTTTTCTTTTATTTGATAAACATTAAAAAAAATTAAAATATGAGGAAACATCCTGTGTTTATAGTGTGAATCTCTTACAGAAAGGAATATTGTTTCGTGTTATTTTTCGTATTTGTGAAAGTTTTAAACATTTTTATGAACAGCAAAATAAAATATGGAACTAATTTAAAGTTGCTTTGTCTGCACTCGTTGAAGGCCATATTAGTTGAAGATATCTTTTTAGGAATTGTCATTGCTATAGGCAAATAACTTTGAAAACCATCTTTTCATAACATTGCATATATGCTTGTTTTTTTAAAATGTAAAATACACAGAAAAGTAATAGGCGTCGTTCTTACACGTAGAAAGTATATTCGTATTTAGAGCGCTTGAGTAGCACAGTGATTGGTGTACTTGTTTTTCATGTTGTTGATTTGTCAGTCCAGTTATATCTCTCACTGAGAAGAGTAGATAAGCTGGTTCCCCTGTGATACTGAAAATGATGCCTTCTAATGCAATGTTCTGAAATTTTTAAAAAAATTGTTTAACTGTGGGCTTCCATTCCGGTCTGAGAACATCTGTGAACCCCGTTTAAAAAATAAAGCAGTAAGTAGAACCCGAAAGAGGAAAGACGCTGGCGATGGTTGGGGCATGTGCTCCGATTGACTGACAACTCATAACCAAAAATAGCACTACAATGGACACCACAGGGGAACAGAAGTAAGGGTAGACCAAAAGAGACATGGAGACGAACAACAGAAAGGATGTTGAGCAATAGAGGGCTCACCTGGGCAAGAGCAGAAAAAAAGGCGAAGGACAGGCATTTGTGGAAAACCCTTGCGGAAGCCCCATATGCCCTGGGCACTTAAGGTTCAGAGAGAGAGAGAGAGAGAACCCGAATTTGTACTTGTAATTGTACTTGTTCGAACTCCCTGTACTGCTTGCTGTTGTTCTTTGCAGCTGGTGCTGTAGAGGTGTTGAGGCACAGCATCGTATCGGCGTGGGAGCGGGTTATAGCAGCTACCTTTTTTTCAGCCCCGTAGTACAGCTAAAAAAACAGGGGCTGTGCAATGCTTCTTTAGCAGACTCCACTACCGTGGGGACTATGGCGATCCCTGCCCCGTTAGCCAGGCTAGGGCTGTTCCTAGGGGTACCAACGGAGAGGTGGGACAGGGTCTTGGCCAGCTACGGTTCGCTAACACTGACGCTAAAATATGAGCTGTGGGTCGCAGACTGCCTCATTGAACAGCGTCTTCACCCCCGTAGAAACTGGATATACTAAGATGTTTCTACTAACAGAGCTAATCCATTCCTTTTTCGACCCTCAACAATTCTTCCCCGTTGACCACCGTGACCCAGAAAGTCCGGGTCAAGAACCACTGCTCTCTTGTGCTGACAGATCAAGGAAAATACAGGCATTAACACTTTGTCTGCTTTACACCTCCATGGAATAAAACATGGTTGCATTTCCTTTTCCCCCTCTGTATGTACGGTAAAGTGTCATTACAATGTATATGTTACACCGTAAATAGCAGTACTACATTCTTTTCTCTCTCACTCTCTCCCTCACTTTTTCTCTCCTGTTTGTGTGTGTGTGTACACGCATGTACGTACGTGTATGTGCGCCATCTCTTTTTTATTCTAAGTGTAGGTCAAATTTTAACATACAAAGTGTTAACATATCAATCCTAAGACAAGGAAAAAAAAGAACAAATTAGAAACTATGTGGGGCACACGCGAAGAACTTTTGCTCATGACTGGAACCATGAAGGAATTCGTCTCTTTCAATACAAGCTGAGCATATGAAATTACACGCAGAAGAAGATGGGCGAAAGCGAACAGAAAATGAAAAGATAAAGAATGTCACAGTATCAAAGCCTTGACTCTTAAGGGTGTCTGAAAGAAGACACAAATTACTAAGTATCAAAGCTTTGACTCTTAAGAGTGTCTGAAAGAAGACATAAATTACTAAGTATCAAAGCTTTGACTCTTAAGAGTGTCTGAAAGAAGACATAAATTACTAAGTATCAAAGCTTTGACTCTTAAGAGTGTCTGAAAGAAGACATAAATTACTAAGTATCAAAGCTTTGACTCTTAAGAGTGTCTGAAAGAAGACACAAATTACTAAGTATCAAAGCCTTGACTCTTAAGAGTGTTTGAAAGAAGACATAAATTACTAAGTATGAAAGCTTTGACTCTTAAGAGTTTCTGAAAGAGGACACAAATTACTAACTATAAAAACCTTGACTCTTAAGTCACTGTTTCTATAAGCTATTAAACCCTGATAACTGTTGCTGTAAACTATTAAACCCTGGTCACTCTTGCTGTAAACTATTAAACTCTGATCACTCTTGCTGTAAGTTATTAAACCCTGGTAACTGTTGCTGTAAACTATTAAACCTTGGTCACTGTTGCTGTAAACTATTACACCCTGACCACTTTTGCTGTAAACTATTAAACCCCAGTCACTGTTGCTCTAAGCTATTAAACCCTGATAACTGATGCTATAAACTACTAATCCTTGGTCACTGTTGCTGTAAACTACTAAACCCTGGTTACTGTTGCTGTAAACAACTAATCGCTAGTTACTGCTGCTGTAAAATACTAAAACGTGGTTACTATTATTGTAAACTAATAAACCCTGGTTTCTGTTGCTGTTAACTACTAAACACTGGTTAATCTTTGTGTAAACTACTAAACCGTGGTTACTGTTGCTGTAAATTAGTAAATGCTGGTTACCCTTGCTGTAAACTACTAAACCCTGGTTAATGTTCCTGTAAACTATTAAACGCTTGTTACTGTTGCTGTAACCTATTAAACCCTGGTTAATGTTGC